>CABFOW010004210.1:0-19003 GCA_902141385.1 Timema californicum
CCCTCTCGTGGTCCTCCCTGCGGACAAGAAGGGATATATAGGAGTGCTTATACCACTGGAACTTGAGAGATGATATTTACCACCTCCATCTCGTGGTCCTCCCTGCGGAAAAGAAGGGATTTATAGGAGTGTTTATACCACTGGAGCTTGAGAGCTGATATTAACCATCTCCCTCTCGTGGTCCTCCCTGCGGACAAGGAGGGATGGAGTGGAATGTTTGTAGACTGAGTAGCTTACATCATGTGGTTCGTCTCACTATCCGCACATTTAAACCTATGTAGTAGAGTTAAATAAAGCATAATTCAAAGGATGGGTATCCACACTTGCGGGGAGAGAGAAAGAGAAAACCACAGGAATAAATCAAATTAAGGACACCTCCTGCCACCTAATACATCAATTGAGATTCGAACCTCACTCTCCTAATTGCTAGCACTCCAGTATATTGTGAGTCTTGACTCTTTTTTTACAGTATATTAAACTACGTTTTATTTAAATATCCGACAAGCTCATTTAACATAAGTAATATTAAATGAAAACATGTGTTATTAATTATTTTAGATTACTTTGGTAATCACACACATTAAAAGGAGGTGTTTAAAAGGTGCAATTTCTAGGCGAAATTATTATATTTGTGAGCAAATTGACTAAATGTCGGGTTCATCTTGTTTGATTTGTTGGGGACGGGTAGGATATGGTTCAAATCTCCTGTAGGTAGTGTTGAGGTTTTTTTCCTCCATACTTTCACCACGGAAATGTGGATAGATTACTTCTAAGTGTACTATTCTCAACCTTGCACCTATTTGCGTAGCTAGTGTGCGTATAATGAAGCTTGAACTACTAGTAAGAAGTGGGAAAAGAATAAAATATATAAATAACCCAAGCTAAAAACATGTAACCCTAACTTACCCAGTGAACAAGTAAAAGATGGCGTCAGCGCTATCGCAAGACGCGTAGTACTGCAGTTTGCAGGGTCCCAGGTTCCAATCCAGCTTCTTTCCGAAGACGCTCTCACAACGCACCTTGTCTGTTACAAGCGTCGCTGGAGGAAAATCGAAACATAAGTGATAGATCAATGGTTCTCAAGATGTTGTACAAGTAACCATGGAGGTACGTGGTGTATTTAGTATTCCGGGACCATGATTAACTCAGAGTTCGCTTAACGTAACTAACATGTTAAGCTCATATTTTTAAGGTGAGTTTATAGGAGACGCAAGAAAAGGTAATCGCAATTGTAGTTTATATATCAAGACCTTTTTTGGTCAAAAGAAATCAAATATTCCTTCCTCTAGTAGAGACATAGTGTTTAGTTTTCTTCACATGTTGATATCAACAGTTGTTGAATAACTGTCAGGGCTGTCCTAGAATTTAAAGACAACTTTTTCTCTTAATTTAAAAGGTCTTTCATCTAGAGCCGCTTTTCTCATTACCTATATTCAACAACTGTTGATATCACAATGTGAAGAAAATTAACGTAAGTGTTTATACTAAAGAAATATTTTATTTATTTTCGGTAAATAAAAAGTTTTGTTACAAAACTTCAAAAAGGTCACGTTCCTTACATCCCCACCTTAAATGGAAGCCATTACGATTCACTTGACTTAACAATGGCGTGATGTTCACTTAAAGTAAAGAGTTATCAATTGAAATAAATTTTACGTTACGTTACGTCACATGTTAAGTGTACCACGTTCTCCTGCCAGCCAATCAAGCTGCGAGCAATGTCAAAGCGACTATTTTAGTACTTCATTTGTTTGTGCATGTTGTGCAAACGCCTTCATAGGTATAGTTCCTTTGAAAAAAAAAATCAGTTTAATAGTTGAAGGTAACTGATATTTTTTCATATGCAAGTTTTAAATATTATACAAATAAAACTTTAATATCTTGCTAATAAGAAACTTTAAGAAAATACTAACTTTTTTTTTGCGATCAATATTGATTTCACTCTACTATATTACTAGTGTTGTTTTATAGTTATTGATAATATCCATTAAACGTGACTGTATCAGATAGCATGAATTGAAGTATGAATAGATGAACGTATGTCCAAACAATTTTTTAATTCTTAGTTGTCAAATAAGTTTCTTCCTATGAACACGTGACTAAATACGCACAGAATTTGTTCTAATTATTTTGTGTGAAAGCTCCCCCCTCCCCCCCTAAAATAATCATTTCACTGTCCCAGACCTCGTGAATATCATGGTTGGCTCTACCTGCGTCGGTACCAATGCCATTACCAACTTGATGGCTAATATATACTCGGTAACCTGGCGGTCTAGGGGTAAGGTGTCAGACTTCTATGCTGGCGACCGGGGTTCAATCCTCGGTCCCGGCAAAGATTTATCTGATTTCCAAACCCTTCCTTCACCTCTGACAAGACATCTTGGGAATGTGGGGAATGCCAGGCCTCCACCGTGGTTCGAATTCCACGTTAAACTGTAGGTCCTCCATTTCATCTCACAATCACCCTACCATTACACATTAGCGTAAGTGCGTATAACCCGAACGGGTAGTAAGACGCGGTGCTAATAATAATAATAATAATACCGCAGGGAAAGGGAACGGAACGATCAACCCGTTCTGAATATTTCCTNAATAATATATACTCCATTCACGATAGGAATTACTCTCTGAAAGGTCTTTCTTCCTACCAATATCCTACTATATAATAGATTTCTGATAGGGAAAAAGGCCTTTCAGTAAACAATTCATACGCTGAACAGAATTTACAACATGTTTCCTTAGGTCGATATGAAAAATAAAACACCTTTGAGACTCACCTGTAAAAAACATGACCGTCGCAAGCATGTCACCCGGCTCGTCTTTGATCCTGTTATAAACTGGTAGAGCTGGAATCCCCTTTTTGAGATGGCGTTTTACCAACACACATCCTCTAACGGTTGATTTATCTTTTAGAATAAAAACACGCGTTAAGTTGAGAGCTATTGTGACCATCCGCCATCGTAGTAGAGAGCTGCTATTGCATGAAAAGGGTAACTCCACGAACAGGAATTACTTTGGGGGAAAGAGATAACTAATTAATTAATCAACTTTAGCATTCCTGTCATCTTTTTCTAATTAAATATTTTAAGACCACTTTGTATGTGTAGAATGGTGTACCTTTTATATATAAAGTCATACACTTAAAAATTTGATCCTAGAAATATGACACATTTACTAGGCACGATACAATGTGTTCATAAATATTATTATTATTAATAATAATAATAATATTTAGCACCGCGTCTTACTACCCGTTCGGAATATACGCTTTAAGTACTAATTACGCTAATGGATTAGAAATTGGGAAGGTTGAATTAGAGGAAGTGAACCCACATTTGCGTGGAGGGAGAGTGGAAAACCAGTTTAGGAAAAAACCATCCCCAGTTCACCCGACCGAGATTCGAACCTCGATCTCCCCGTCCTAAGCAGTTGAGGAGTTATCTTAAAATGTTTTGTGGCCATCTACTAAATTAAAACCAAAATGTCTTGAGTTGTGCTGTAAGTAGCTGCGAGATGTTTTAAGATATCTCATAAAATAAATAATTTACTAAAGCTTTTAATGAGGTAAATCATTTATGGACATCCTGTATTTTAATTGTTTTTCATTTTATCTAAGCTTTTATTAAAATTATTCTTGATCTTGGGGTGGGAGTTGGGGGAGTGGGGTGAAGGCTCGTTTTCTCACCTTGGGTACGGTACGCCCCTGGATAGGGGCTATGTGTAACAAATCGTGAAAAAGGATAAAAAAAGTATCCAATCAACGTGGTTCCATAAGCTATCTTTCATTGAGCTAATCAGTATAGCAGTCATTTCTATCCCTACCCACTTGCTTACTTAGCGTTTTACTATCCGTCCATGCTCTACATATATTTACAATAATGGGGGTAGGGATGAGAAAGGTAACTTTTTAATGGAAGTGTAACCACATGTGAGTAGACAGGAGATTTGTAAATTATGTAGAATAAACCATTTTAATACACCCTGGTTCATGTATTTGAAACCCTATTTCTCTTAAATTGTGACCTTGTGAAATATGAGGAATGCCGAAACACCTTAACACATCTGTGGGTGCTGATACATTGATATCGTGGACAAATTAAAATTCTATAAAGAACGGTTGTTTTTGAAGAAAATGAAAGCTTATTGCGAAGATAGTGAAGTCCTTTCATTAGAGTTGATGTGTACAGTTATGTTGATCTCGGCCTTACTCATGATCGTGGAGTCTATGACCTTCCGATATTACCGGTCAGCTCCAAGGTACACTAAATGCTGGTGACGCAAGAGTTGGGCTATTATTGGATCGAACTTTCCTATATAGCCTAAAAAATAATTTATCTCGTGCATTTTTTTAGCACCACGTCTTACTACCCGTTCGGGCTGTACACATATGTACTGATTGAGCTTATGTGCTAGGTATGAGTAAAGTTGAATCTAGGAGAAGGGTACTCACCTTTGCGCAAAGGGAGAGTGTAAAAACATATAAGAAAACCACTCTCAGTACACCTGGACGAAATTATAATTCCGATCTCCCCGTAATCGGCAGTACAGTCTATTGCAAGAGTGACGTCTTAGAGCATGTGGCCACCACCAAAGTGGGTTTTTACACCTTAAACTATTCGTAAGCTCTCGAAGAATTCAAGTTGCCATTCACATATTTTTCGTGAACATTTTTACCTTTCTCTAGATACATTTTCGGAGTGCGTCGATTTCAACAGGGGCGCTTCCTGATTGGCTGCTCTGTAAGTCGTTTTAATCGCCGTCCACTCTCGACGGAGCTAGTACGCACTAGAGCTCAATGAAGAACCGGGGAATTGTTTTGTACGTGACTTGAGGAACGATTAAAAGGCTACCTTCTGATGTCCAGTTAGCTTTACACACAGCATGCGTGCAAATGAAAAACACGACGAAGGATTGGTTCGTATTTTGTAGTTGATTCTTAGTACTATTATTAGCACCTCGTCCTACTACCCATTTGGGCTATACGCACTTACGCTTATGTGTAATGGTAGGGTGATTGTGAGATGGTGTGTAGGACCTACAGTTTAACGTGGGATCCGAACCACGGTGGAGGCCTGGCATTCCCCACGTTCACAAGTTGTGATTAGTACACGTCTTGTCATAGGTGAAGGAAGGGTTTGGTAATCAGATAAATCTGTGCCGGGACCGAGGATTGAACCGCGGACCCCCAACACAGAAGTCTGACACCTTACCCCTAGACCAGCAGGTCACCTTATTCTTAGTAAATAGTCTCAAGGAACACTCAGTTTGCTTTGAAAGAGAGCAGTCTTACCTTAATGGATTACACTATGGAGTAGCTTATAAGATAGGAACATAGTGTATTCATCAAGGTATAGTAAGACTGCTATTTGGTAGAATGGTTTTAAGGCGTCACAATCATGTTAGACTGGTATGTTGAGGACTGAGATATCGAGGATCAAAACCAGGTCAGGTCTATTGAAAGGGTTTTTTCCTAAATGGTTTCCCACTCTGATTCCACGCAAATGCGGGTATATTATTTCTAAAATGATTCCTTCCTCATCCCTACTCCATTAGATTAATTATTATATATGAGCGAACAGGTAGTAAGACGAAATGATTAAAAAAATGTCTGCTACTTTTCAGGGTAAAATAATTGTGGGAAAAGTCACTAGATTACCTTGCTTGCTTTCACTTATGTTGTAGCTTATAGCATACCTTAATATTGCTATACCCTTACAGATTACACTATGACCCTACCATATTACCTTAGCGCCGTAGTTTAATCAATAAAGTTAAGACTCTTTAAGGGTAAGCGAAGTGTGTAATTTTCTTACGAATTGATATTTGGGGGATATTTTTTGCTATCAACATTAATAACATTTTATAGCAACCATGTTGATAACATCTATCCAAAATAACAGTTGCAAAGTACAGTAGCCCCACGGCTTCTTTGGTGCTGTCTCACAGCTCACAGCTAAAAGCTTTGAAAAGTTACCAGACCAAACCGAACCATATGATCTGCAAAAACATGTGTTTAGCAGCTGTCACTTCTGACGGTCTAAATTTAGGTATATACCTAAATGTTGACTGTCAGAAGTCAGTTGTGAGCTGTCAGTCAGCACCAAAGAAGCCATGGGGCTACTGTACATGACCTGGTGACGTATGAACACATAGAAGTAGATAAAGTAACTTTTATAGCTGTCATATACATTTTTGCAAGAAAATAACTGTAGTATAGTAAACTTACCTTGCGTGTTTCCATTATGGTTCAGTTTATATGATAGAGCCATAGTGGAGCCTTCTAAGGTAGGACTGAGGAATGTAACAGTAAGTGAAGTGGCATCTATATTTTTTAAAAAAGCTCACTAAACTGTAAAACAAACGAAATTGTTGTGTTATAGGGGAGTGTGACGCAAACTATGCACCGAGGTGTGAAATTAGGTTTGCTGTTTGGCCACATCCTAGAGCGCCACGTGTCGCTGTTCATTAAAAGCACGGATGAAGTTGGTACAGTCTGTGCGTCTTCCACATTTATTACTTTCTCGTACTTGCTAATATTTATGGTTTTTATTAGCATCGATTCTTACTACCCATCCGGGTTATACGCTTATGTAATAATTACTTTAATGTGTTGGGGGATGAGGAAGGTTGAATTTAAAGGAATTGTATTTATATTTTCATGGAGGAATAGTGTAAAACCATTTAGGAAAAATCCGCCTCAACACACCCGACCAGGATTCGAACCCTGATCTCCTTTTAATCGTAAGTCTAGTCTACTGTGAGAGTGACCAGCTTCAGTGGCTGAACGGCCTAGAGTGTCACATTCTTGTTAGACTGGCCTTCTGAACTCGAGGAGGTCAGAATTTCGAATCCCAGTCGGGTCTACTGAAGGTGTTTTTTCTTAATTGATATCCCACTCTTCTTCCACGGAAATGTGGTTAGATAACCCTCTCTTTCTAATCCCTATCGCATTAGAGCGATTATCATAAGAGCGTTAAACCTGAACAGGTAGTAAAAAAGCGGTGATAAAAATTAAAAAATAAATATTACAAGAAGGACGCCTGAGGGTCTAGACAAGGCAGCCACCGAAGTGGGTCTATTCCATGTTGTTTAATCTACTTTTAGATCTTTCATAATAGGAAGTGGTAAGATTTGTGTCCATGGCTCTGTAAAATTCGGTTAATGTGGATTAGATTAAATATTTTACTACAGTATTCTCCTGTAAGCCCAAAGATGTTGAGTCCTTCGTAAGACATTCAAATCGACCTTCTTTTAAACGTTGCATCCACCATTTTGTATTTTTCAATTTTAAGATTTTTCTCATAAATACGACATGATCCATAACATGCGGAGCAAGTTTCGGCTCTCCAAGGCAGGGATTCCCAAGTTTTTTTTTCAGACCAAAGTATCTCTTGCACCAGGTAGAAATTGAGGCTTGGAGCTCACGTAAGAATTTGTACACTGATATTATGAACATTCAATACCGACGGACCCGCCTCGGTGGCGTAGTTGGCTAACGCGCGAGTCGTGTTTAGCTCGACCACCGAGGACGGGGAGATCGAGGTTCGAATCTCGGTCGGGTGAACTGGGGTGGTTTTTCCTAAATGGTTTTCCACCCTACCTCCACGTAAATGCAGGTTCATTTCCTTTAATTCAACCTTCCCCATTCTCAATCCATTAGCGTAATTAGTATTTTACGCGTATAACCCGAACGGGTAGTAAGACGCGGTACTAAATATTATTATTATTATTATTAATACCGACAATTAAATTTTACAAGTAATTATAAAAGTATAAAACAAACGGAAAACATAAAATATTCTGGCTGCACCTTTTGGAAAATGTCCTTTATTCAAATTTGAAAAAAAAAAAATTAAAAAAAAATTGATCAACCTAATTATTGATGCTATTTTTTGGAGTGAGAAACAAATAAATAAATTCTAATATTGCTTCATGGAGTCTGAGATAAATATGATAGAGCCCAAGGGGTTTTGTGAAGAACATTTTGAATAAAAGCTGCTCTAGAGTTTTTGGAAGTGGGGGAAAAAATTTCTGGAACACACGGACAACATGGACGTTAGAGGCTATATTTAGATTAATTAGAATATGGAGAAATATAAACTTACAAAATAAAGGGAAGCATTAACTGCGTCCACTATCTTATAAAAAGTTAATTTATTTGACTTTAAATTATTTCATTTTGACTAATGAATGATTTAAAGTGCACTTTATAAATACAACATTAATTCAACACTCACCTTACAAAATAATTTTACTTAGAACAACATACCAAACACAAAACACCTGTCAATAAACAATATCTAAGTCATATATGGAACCCATTTATACATAATCCATTATTTTAGGAATAGCCTGGATTTGAACTGGGGTTTCAAACGTTTCTCCAGCGCATGCGTGCACGTTGTCTTACCCCTGCTTAACCCTGATGGTTTCATACCATACCTAACCTCAACAGCGGAGCTAAATAATGTTGGTATCACAGAAGATGAAACTAATTAAAAAAATTAAACTTAGCTTTGAAAACAAATTCTTGCTTTGACAGCTACGAACTCCAATAAAAATATTGATAGCTATATATATAAACTTTCAATTTTCGTACATTTTTTTTCTGTTATTCTCATACTTTACAAATTAATGTTCTAATAACGTTTTTTTAAAAGTTTTTGAATTACATTTTGGGGATAGTTATTTGATTAATTAGTTTACAACAAAAATTATTCATCAGATATTTTCAATTAAAAATTTACTAATTATATTTAGAATTTAAGGCTATACATATTTGCACACGATATTATACTATATATTTCAGCATAAAACAATAGAAAATAATATCCGAACCTCGATTCGGTTTCGCTTCGAGTCAAAAGAGTGGACTTCGCAAACCCCTAATCAAAGTTATTCACTTCAAACGACTATCCCTAGTGGTTCTAGACACAGTATCTGTGATCACCCGCTGTCCCTAGTGGTTCTAGACACAGCATCTGTGATCACCCACTATTCCTAGTGGTCCTAGACACAGCATCTGTGATCACCCGTTATTCCTAGTGGTCCTATACACAGCATCTGTGATCACCCGCTGTCCCTAGTGGTTCTAGACACAGCATCTGTGATCACCCGCTGTTCCTAGTGGTTCTAGACACAGCATCTGTGATCACCCGCTGTCCCTAGTGGTCATAGACACAACATCTGTGATCACCCGCTGATCCTAGTGGTTCTAGACACAGCATCTGTGATCACCCGCTATTCCTAGTGGTTCTAGACACACCATCTGTGATCACCCGCTATTCCTAGTGGTCCTAGACACAGCATCTGTGATCACCCGCTATTTCTAGTGGTTCTAGACACAGCATCTGTGATCACCCGCTGATCCTAGTGGTTCTAGACACAGCATCTGTGATCATCCTCTGTCCCTAGTGGTTCTAGACACAGCATCTGTGATCACCCGGAGCTCCCGGAGCCGAAGGACAGTAGGGTGCTTTCGAGCTGGACAAGCAGTACATTCCAGAAGCACTGAAAAAAAGTTCATCATAAATATATTTTTTTGTCTATCAGTAACCGTTTGGGTTATATGCATATGTGTTAAGTACGCTAAAGTGTTAGGGTTGAGGAAGGTTGAATTTAGAGGAAGTGTACTTACATTTGTGGGGACGAAAAGGGGAGAACTATCTAGGATATTCACCCTCAGTACACAGAACCATTAGTTTAAACCTCGACCTCCTCGTCATAGGCAAAGTGGATAATACAAGAATCCTGCCTTTATCCAATTGCAAGTGTTGATTAAACAGAACTATAATATACGTCCAAAATCATTTGATCATACTGACCAGGCTGAAACCGAGGTCCCCAAGATACGTATTCGACCACCTTAACCAAATATCCTCGGGCACGTGTTTCTTACCTCAGTGGCGTGGACAGGATTGTTAATTAGGGATATAGGGGCTATAAAAAACTAAAGTCTTGTTCAGGAAAAGGGAAGAGGCAAAATACCCTTATTATCTTAATCAAGAACTCTTTTTCTGTACCAAGAATAGCTCTAAAATCTATTTAGTGACGGTGTTCACTGTCTGGTTTTATGGGGGGTTGGAAATCGACACAAGCCAGCATTTATGCAGTTTTTATAGTAAAATAAATGTTTGTCAAAAAAATATATATCTATATATTGCATTCATAGATATATTTAGTTTAATTTTATACATAGTACTCGAGTGACGAAGCAAATATATGAAGGTAGAGTGTTTGGATCAAATGAAGGGGGTAGGCCATGTAAATGTTGAAGAAGAATGTATTAAAAAAGAGAAACATTACCTGTTTTCAGAATAAAAGAGGATGTATGACTCGGTGTATGGATGTTGTTGAAGAGAAGGGAGTATGCAAGGATCTGGAAGTGTGAGAAAGTTAGTGAGGATGGATTAAGTACGGAGCTGTTTATTGAGCCATATACACAGTTTCTTGCTTACCCCGTAATGGAACGTGGCTTTATGTATGTATGTATGTATGTATGTTTGTATGTATGTATATATGTATGTATGTTTGTATGTATATATGTATGTATGTATATATGTATGTTTGTATGTATGTACTTATGTATGTATGTATGTATGTATATATGTATGTTTGTATGTATGTATTTATGTATGTATGTATGTATGTTTGTATGTATGTATATATGTATTTATGTATCTATGTATATATGTATGTATGTTTGTATGTATATATGTATGTATGTATGTATGTTTGTATGTATATATGTATGTATGTATATATGTATATATGTATGTATGTATTTATTTATTTATTAATCTCAATATTTCTTGAACATCTATCCTGAAAGTATTGTAATTTGACGAGAAACTTTTTAAATGAAGGGAAAAAGTTTATTATCAAATTATTAGATACGCTAGATAGATATTCAAGAACTGTTGATATTATTTTTGTGTAGAAAATTAAATTAAATCCATCTATATTAGCAATATTTTAATTATTGTCTCAAAAGAAAAACAAAATGTTATTTTAAACTGCAGAAAATACTGACCTTAACTTGCGTTTCTCCTCACAATGTTGTAATAAAATATTTACGTTTGATGATTGATATGGATATTATTTCTGAAGATATGGTCACTTTTCAACCCTTGTTTAATTTTCCCTGAGGACTTGTGCGGATCTTAAGGCAACCTCAAATCAAGTTAGGGAGTATAGGGAGGTTTAAACTCCTACCTCATAACTACCCTTGCCATTATACTTACTATTTTAGAGTATTATAAAAAATATTCTAAAATTAACTTATGGCTTTAATCTGAATAATAGTTAATTGGTAACAACGATGTGCTATATACACTTTTACCACCATTTTACCTGGAGGTCGAAAACCTGCCTCACAGGTAAAAGTACTACAGCACCTGAGTTTTATCTAGGAATTACGAGATAAAATAACAATTTGTTTACAAAAACATCGTTATATTTGTATCGATGTTTTAGTATCCGATATAACGATCAATTTATCGATATATCTTTCTATGTATCAATCTACACGTAACTGGTTATGAATCAAAGTAAATTGAACAATTTTATACATATTACTTTATTAAATTGTCTGCTTGTTTGAACATATATTTAAATGATTATAGTAAAAGCGACGAATAATACAATTTTAAAACAGCAGCTATATTAATACCGCCATCCCAGTTCAACCACGACCAGTCCAATTCAGTTCTACATATAGGAGAAAAACAATAAATAAATATAAATCGACTACTTCTCTGGTCTAGTGGTCAGAATTCCTGGATACAGATACAAAGGTCCCGGGTTTGTTACCCATTTATTCTCAGAGTTTCTGTCTGGAACGGGATCAAATCAAATCTTTTGATGACAAATGAAGAGCTATTCGATTGAAAAAAGTAGCGGTTACAATCTAGAAAGCTGAGACTAATGGCGGCAAGGTTCATTTTTCTGAACAAATGACTCCCTTTATCTGCGTAAATTGGAACTATCTTCGCCCATAAACGGCGGCTGCTCGGTCTGTATGGCCTGATTACGGGCTGATGCCGTGGAGTTTTAAAAGAAAATATATTGATATGATTTGATCGATGTATCGTAAGTAGTATGTGGACAGCTTTATCTGATTTATTACCCGTCACTTTGAGCCACGCCCCTTATAGTGACTGTCTTGGTGACATCTCGGTCGGGTGAACTGGGGGTGGTTTTTCCTAAATGGTTTTCCACTCTTCCTCCACGCAAATGTGGGTTCACTTCCTCTATTTCAACCTTCCTAATTCCTAATCCATTTAGAGTAATTAGTACTTAAAGCATATAACCCGAACGGGTAGTAAGACGCGGTGCTAAATATATATATATAATAATGACAGTCATTAGATAAGCTGGCAGCGTCACCTACCTGTCAGGCGTGTGTTGTCCGAGTGGCACTGCCACCCCCAGTCTGTTCCCGGCCGCCCTCTGGGCGCTGGGGCACCTCCCCCTGCACGGTTCGGCCAGTCTCGCGGTCCCCTGGTTGACAGACTCTGCAAGGTAGCAGATACTGCGCACGTGACTGCACAGGTTCACGTCTGGGCCAAGGTCATCACGATATTACAACAAATAAAACAAGGGCAGGAAGAATAACTGAGACAAAATGCATCCGCACTAGAGTAGATAGAGGGTGGGAAAAAAATACTCACTTAGTGTACGCAGCCAGGATTCTAACCCTGACCTTCTCGTTAGTGGTGAGTCTTAACATATTCTGTTGCTCGGCAGGTAACATTACAATTTGATTAAACTTTAAGCTCAATTTTATCTATTGGCTTTCGATACCATTTTTAAGACCTGTACCGATGGTAGCATGGTCCAAGGTGTCAGGCCCGCATCAGGCTGGGTTGGCAGTGACCAGTTAGGGTAGGACCAAGGTTAGAATCTTGGCTTGGTACATAGGGGTGCACTACTTCTCTAAACTACCCTACACGTTCCTACTCCTCATACGAAGTCGTTAATTTGGTAGTTTCAACAGTCGTCAAATCTAATTACCAAACCCTTCCTTCACCTCTGACAAGACATCTTGTGAATGTGGGGAATGCCAGGCCTCCACCGTGGTTCGGATTCCACGTTAAACTGTAGGTCCTTCATTTCAACTCACAATCACCCTACCATTACACATTAGCGTAAGTGCGTATAACCCGAACGGGTAGTAAGACGCGGTGCTAATAATAATAATAATAATAATAACAGTCGTCAACGTGTAGTTTTCAATATTTATTTAATGTCATTTTATTTATTATGAAATGAGAATTGACAACGCATAATAGTTTGGAATATTGTTTCCCATAAGTAAATTATTAAAAATAGTCAAATTATACCAAATAAAGTTCAATTTAAAAATATACCAATAATTGAACTTACTCGATAATTTTCTTTTCTCTTCAAGACTGGAATGTTTGTATAGTAATAAACAGTATTATATCATACTAATATGCATTTTTAATATTTTAAAGTTTAGTTGATATTAAGTTTAAATTTAAAAAAACAACAACGCGGAAGTAAATCTCGTCTACTAAAACGTATATTTAACACACCTGGTGTGGATAAACTTAATGGGTAGTAAGACGCGATGCATAAAATAAATAAGTAAAAAAATAATATTTACGGTGTTGAACTGTACAGAAATCACTAATTTAATAACTAAAGGCGCTGGCCAAGACTATTTATTTTGTGTCCCCCACCATTAAATTACATCATTCAAATCACTAAGCTCCATTATCTTCTATATCAGTTAGCTTTCGTTCACAGGGCATTTAACTCTTTTTATTTATCCCCGCGTCTTACTTCATGTTCATTCTATACGCATAAAAGATAATAACTATAATGGGGTAGGTATGAGAAAGGGAGTATTTTAGAGTTACGTACCAGAATTTGCGTGGAAGGAGAGTGGGAAGCCATTTATGAAAAATCACTCTCAGTAGAACCAACCAGGATTCGAACCCCGATATTCCCGCCTTCTGAAGGTCAGTCCATCATGAGAGTGACGCCTTACATAATTAAACCACTGAAGGGGGTATTTACCCCCTATTAATCAACTAAGATATGTGAGATTTTGGACTTTTCATAACGGAAGGTGTTAACTTTGGAAAACTAATGGTACCTGCCTCGGTAGTGTAGATAGCTAATGCCCTAGTTTCGGGTTGAGCTAGACTGCTGAGGACGAAGAGATCAAGGTTCGAATCTCGGTCAGGTGAACCAGGGGTGGTTTTCCGTAAATGGTTTTTCATTCTCCCTCCCCTTTCTCTATATTAAACCTTTCCTATTCCTAACCCTTTAGAGTAATTAATTTTTAAGCGTATAGCCCAAACGGGTAGTAAGGCGCGGTTCTAAATAACTAACGTACTGGTCTTGTTGGCGCAGAACGGTTGTTCCTTCCCCCCGTTGAGGCAGAAGTCGACTGCGCCGACCCTCCCGGTCTCCCCGTAGACGCCAGCGTTGGTGTGTATCACTTGCACCACCGCGGCGTCACCTCGTCCAAGACGGTTCTGGCCTCGCACCAAGGGGCGCGCGGGGTCCAAACCTGGTGACATTCACACCACTCCAGTACAAGCTGTAGCTCTCTCTTTGTCCTTACGACAATCATTCCATGACCAATTGTAGCTCTCGCTGACCAACCATCTTTGTCATGATTTGAGATGTGGTAAATGATTAGACCCCATCATATTACAGATAACAATCAAAAACTACCATCAACACTACTCTAAATTTGGTTACGAATGGACATATCCGACAGCTAAACAATTTACTAAACTTGGACCTGCGTTCATGAATTCATAGGTCAAGTCATGAGATCTGCAGCTGATAGATAGTATCAAAACCTATAAAATAACAATACATAATTTACTAAAATTTTATCACTGTTGGCCAGTGATGGATCAATTAGGGGCTGATGGGGGGTGACGGCCCCTTCCCCCCCACATAAAATATTATTAAATATTTAAACCAATACCTTGATGTTGTAAATAATTACTAACTTACACTTATATCACCCTATTTCCTACATGACATCATCGTGAACTCTTTCAACTTAGTTTTAATGTGAATAAAAGAAAGTGGATTAGTGCTAAATAAACTCTCCAGTAGCTAGATTACTAAGTTTAATATGATAACCAATTATTTGTAATGAAATACATATTTTTTTCTTTTAGTATCTACTAAAATATTTTAGGTCCATCTATATTCATTACTGTTATTGTGACAATGGGTTTTTTATTAAAATTACAAATTTGTTAATCAAAATTGTATTTTTTCTTATAAGTCCTCTTTCATCATTATATTTATTAATCAAACTAACTCTGATAAACTAGTAATATTATTACTTTTACTAAAATTACTATAAATAAAAATCTTGATTGGTTAAAATTATTTAATTTATGCTTGAAGTAGCCTTGTAAAACCAACCCCGCTCCCTCTTCACAACAGTCCCGGGATCCACTCTTGACGTAGAAAGTAAAGATATATATTTGTATTTTCTAAAATATGCTTCATTGTCTATATTTTGTGATCAAATCAAGGTGTGGTGACCCTATTCACTCACCTATAATCCTGTACATCCTGAAGAGCAGGTACTTGGACATGATGCCACATATGTGGGCCCCAAGGCTGTGCCCCACGCATGTAGTCTTCTTAACGGGGAGCCCGGAGTTCCTCAGGAAGGTGAACATGTCGGCAGCGCAACGGGCCACGGACTGCAGGTTGTGCACCGCCGCCGGGTAGCAGGGGGGTTGGGAGAGGGGAGACCAGTCTACCACCACCACATTGTACCCCCCCTCTTTAAGGTAGGCTGGAACATCAGCCCCAAAAGATTTTGATGACATGTCATACTTATTTTTTGTGCAATCTTCGTGTGTGTATAAACAATATTTTTGAAACTTTTTTTAGTCATATATTAGTTATTTGTTTAATTTTAGATTTTTAGGTCATATTTTTTGGTTTGACTCATTTTTGAATAAAATTGTGACATATTGTGCAATTTTTGGGGCATTTTAAGTCCTATTTAGGTAATTTAACTATGTTTTAATGCCATTTGTAGTAACGTAAGATCTTGTAGAATCACTTTTAAATAATTTGAGTGATTTTTTTAGTCATTTTTGAGTAATTATTTAGCATTTTGAATGTGATTTAGGAATTTTTTTAGTTATTTTTAGATAATTACGGTGATTTACAGACATTTTTCAAACATCTTTAGAGCTTTTTATTTGTGGGAATGAAATTATAATGTAAGCAATGATGTTTGTATCATCTTTGTTTATTTGGTTGTAAAATACACATTCCTGGTGAGATTGTAGCTAGGCTGAACAGGGTTGCAATGGGACGGGGATAGCTATTACTTCTGAAGAAAATATTTGTAAATCAATATTATTATTCAACAGAATGCAAGAGTTTAGATGCTAAAGCAATTTAATATTATTTATATATTTTAGTTTTTAGTGGTAAAATGAGTGTTTGATTAAGTCGTGTGCATTCATTACGAAGTTTTGTTCACAATTTTAGCACATATTTTACAAATTTGAAGTTAATCATTAGAACTCTTACGTGATCAAAGTGGGGGCCCCACATTTGCATTAGGGCGTGCTTGTATATCAATGAAATACATCTCATTTTGGGAGGGGCTGAAAAGTACTACTCCTTATTGCAACAATTCTTTTTAAACAATGAACTTATAATTTTTAAAAAAATCAAGAATAGTACCCATAGAAAAATCCGGGACGGTACCTTCTTTTATCGTCATTATATTTGAGTCTAATTCACGATTTTAGAAAAGGAGATGTATCAAAGGTGTCGTGAAGTTCAGGTGATGTATAAAAAGGTGTAGTGAAGTTTTGTTGATGTATCAAAGGGTGTAGTTAAGTTCTGTTGATGTATCAAAGGTGTCGTGAAGTTCAGGTGATGTATAAAAAGGTGTAGTGAAGTTTTGTTGATTTATAAAGGTGTAGTGAAGTTCTGTTGATGTATCAAAGGGTGTAGTGAAGTACAGGATGTATCAAAGTGTGTAGTGAAGTTCTGTTGATGTATAAAGGGTGTAGTGAAGTTCTGTTGATGTATCAAAGGGTGTAGTGAAGTTCTGTTGATGTATCAAAGGGTTTAGTGAAGTACAGGATGTATCAAAGGATGTAGTGAAGTTCTGTTGATGTATCAAAGGGTGTAGTGAAGTATAGGGTGTATCAAAGGGTGTAGTGAAGTTCTGTTGATGTATCAAAGGGTGTAGTGAAGTACAGGATGTATCAAAGTGTGTAGTGAAGTACAGGATGTATCAAAGTGTGTAGTGAAGTTCTGTTGATGTATAAAGGGTGTAGTGAAGTTCTGTTGATGTAATCAAAGGGTGTAGTGAAGTACAGGATGTATCAAAGGGTGTAGTGAAGTACAGGATGTATCAAAGGGTGTAGTGAAGTTCTGTTGATGTATCAAAGGGTGTAGTGAAGTATAGAGGATAGGTTAAGAAACACTGGTCTAGGAACATGCAATGTACAGGTATAACTAGGGTGGCGTTCTCCCAGGTACACCCGGTGGGGCCCAGTCAATATTTCACCTGTCCCCTCTGTACTTACCGTTCCTAAGGACCTGGACAGGGTCACTGTCGTCTCCACTGTTGTAGCCATGGATGATGACTACATTCTCGTGTTCAGGATTCCAACCGCTCGTTCTGAGCCAATCAGCCTCCGCGACGTTGATCTGTTTCCTCTTTACAGGGCTGTCGCTGGAAAAATAAATGGTACGGAGCACCGCGCACAATTTCTCGCTCCTTTATCTGAACTATACCGATAAGCTAGTGAGATATTGGAAACCAAATAATATACATTGTAGCAGAAACATGTTGATAAAATAATGACATTTATATTCACCAAAAAGAATAACAAACAACTACCAATTTTCTAGACCTCAATTTTAAATACATATTTGTTTATATCTTGGAAACTATTAGTTTTATAAAAATATGTTCCAAATAAAAGTTGTTTGTTTTTTTAAATCCTACAACTTTTTACCTATAAGTTATTTTGTAACTCAAATATTTGCGGACCTTTTATCAAAATTGGAACTTTCTGCTTAATTAAAATTTCATAAAAGCTATTTGATGAATCATTTTGTTTGTAATGTTAGACAGTGCTTATGATTTTTAATCAAAATCGTTAAAGCCTATTTTTAGAAAATTGAGTTTTACTCTCTTGGCTCTTAATAAACTACCCTTAATTTTAATGTTAGATGGATCATTTCAAAGGCGCCTTTTGGGAACCTTATGTATATACCAAGGATAAAAGGAATCATTATAACTAATTTTTCAGGCTAAATGGTTCATAAAAAGTCAACATTAACCAAAATCTCAGATTAGATTTTTTTTTTTACGATTGAAATATTTCTCTTTCCGAGGGGTCACGACAAAGTAAAGGTTTTATGTTTAAATAGTTTCGGGGAAACAAATGTACTATTCGTTTCTCCTGAACGGTAGCAATCTTACCTTGACGGATCACACTATGCCCTATCTTATTAGCTATACCATAGTAGAATAATGTAAGGTAAGCTTTCTTCCTAGCGGAGTGAACAAGATGTACACATGTCGATAAAAAAAATTAAATGATTTTAGAAAAAGCTTTGATCAAAAATATTATTTAGAAAACGTTTTAATTTTCCTGTTAGCACTTTCAACATCAAGTATAGCAATGGCTTGTTTTAAAGAGAAGAGATTGGAAGGGTATTTGATATAATATACGCCCGTATTAACATAGAGGAAGGATGAAGAAACAACATTGAACCAACCAATAGTGCAACCGGCTGAGATTCGAACCTAGACCTCTACATCAATGCCGATTGGTTGCTATGTGAGGCTTGTACACTCTTTATGTCTATATCTAGTGCACTGCTGGAATGCCATACAAGATCATTCACTCTATAAGGCAATACTTATTGCACTGCTGGAATGCCATACAAGATTATACACTCTATAAGGCAATATTTAGTGCAATGATGGAATGCCATACAAGAT
>CABFOW010004210.1:28138-59956 GCA_902141385.1 Timema californicum
CCAAACCCTTCCTTCACCTCTGACAAGACATCTTGTGAATGTGGGGAATGCCAGGCCTCCACCGTGGTTCGGATTCCACGTTAAACTGTAGGGCCTCCATTTCATCTCACAATCACCCTACCATAACACATTAACGTAAGTGCGTACAACCCGAACGGATAGTAAGACGCGGTGCTAATAATAATAATAATAATTCAAGTAGTCTTTTCAAATAGTTATGATAAAGAAGGTCTCGCCGAACACACTTGGAATGTCGGAAAGTTCTTTTGATTTATTACTGAACAAAATTAAATCTCGTATGGTTAGTAGCAAGTGGTGGGGGAACGCTACTCGACCAGAAAAATAAAATTGATCTACTTGAAAAAAATCGTTTTACTAAACTACTAGACTAAATCTTACTGTAAGCACACGATAAGTTACTAAATTACTCGCCACCCGACTAAATTACTGGAAGTGTCTGAATGAGCCTTAAGAGCCGTAGTTCACAACCTATGGTACGCGTACCCCGGGGGCTACGCTAAGGATAGAGAATATTTGTCCTTGATTATCGGTAAAGTCCCCAGGGTAAGGCTTTATTTAAGTTTTAATGTAAGTTTAAATTAAGTTACAAGACCTATAATAGACCAGCACTGAAAAATGTATAATAAGAATACAAGGTGTAGAATAATTTACCCGCTTCAGTGGCCGAATATTCTAAGGCATCACTTTTGTATTAGACTGGCCTTCTGAAGACGGGAAGCCAGAGCTCGAATCCTGGTCGGATCTACTGAGGGTGGTTTTTCCTTAATGGTTTCCCACTCCTTCCACGCACATTCGGGTATATCACCTCTAAATAAAATGATTTCTTCCTCATTCCAACCTTTTTATAAAACATATCATAAAAGCGTTTAACCTGAAATGGTAGCTAGACGTGGTGATTAAAAAGATACACAGGGAAGTAGTACTTATTATAGCTAAACCAAAATTTAAATTAGTAAATGGAAATACAAACTTGATACAGTGGAGTTATTGATTACAATAATAAACTATTGAAGCTATTTATATTAAACCAATGAAAAATAAAGGTATTTAAAAAAACATATTTTAGTGAAGAACATAAGATAGCTAACGTTTTTATTATTAGCACCACGTCTTATTACCCGTTCGGGTTATACGCACTTACGCTAATGTGTAATGGTAGGGTGATTGTGAGATGAAATGGAGAACCTACAGTTTAACGTGGAATCCGAACCACGGTGGAGGCTTGGCATTCCACACATTCACAAGTTGTGAATAATACACGTCTTGTAAGAGGAGGTGAAGAAAGGGTTTGGTAATCAGATAAATCTTTGCCGGGACAGAGGATTGAGCCCCGGACCCTGGCACAGAAGTCTGACACCTTACCCCTAGACCAGCAGGTCACCCGCTAACGTTATCAGTTTACTGTATATAAAGGCAATACCCACTCACTCATCACTGTATATCCCTAGCCCCTGTTCCCGGAAACCTGGAATTCGGCGTGAAGTTTCTCTTAGGATCTAGACAAGAGATAAGGCGTGGTTTTGCGAAATTCGACCCCTAAGTTGTGAAAAGAGGGGGTTGAAAGTTTTCAAAATTCACAGAGGTATATTTTGAGCCAGTAGGCATAAAGCCTTACAATTTAAAATCAAGGTTATTTTCTAGAATTGGGCTTGATGATTTTGATGATTTAAAATAAAATTTCATCCCCTAAGAGGTTGGGGAAGGCGTAAGGGAGGTTGAAGGTTTTCGAATTTCATTGATGTGTCTTTTGAACAAGTGGTCATAGAATTTTGAAGTTTGAAATGAAGGTTCCTGTTTAGATTTGGGCTAGAAGTTTTAAGGGTTTTTCAAGTTTAATCCCCCAAGAGGGTGGGGAGGGGCAGAAAGGAATGCGACTAACAGATTCCCTCATCACTTTATTTCCTCAACCCATGGGGCTTAAAATTTGAAATTTTGCTTAGAAGGAAGGTAACGAGATTGCCCCATACAACCAGATAAATCTAAAATTATTAAATTTTGAAATGGGGCTTAAGTTAATGGGGGCCTTATAATTTAAAAATAATACTAATAATGATGATAGTATTAATATGATATAGAACATTTAAATTTGGTGGAAGGACAGATCCAGAAATCTTCAAATTTCAAATTTCTAAGAGTGAATTAGAGAAAAAAGGGTGGGAAAGATTTCAACAACTAATGGTAAACAAAACAACTATCACCCATTTTGGTAGAAAACTGAAATTTGGCTGACAGGTAAAAAGACCACTCCAAATAAATACAAATGCCTGAAAATTGGGACTTTGATAAATAGGGGGCGGGAGCAAGGAAGGCCTTAAAAGTAAAAAAAGCTGTTATTTGTTGTAGAAAATTTAAATTTGGCAGACAGGTAGGACAACAATTTAAATTATAAATACCTTCTCCGTCTGCCCCCAGTGATTTTGAAGTGACAGTGACCAAAAATGCCAAGAAATAAATGGTCATTTGAAGCTTCGTGACATATTTATGAGTGTCACGTGGACATAACTTACTAATTTGCTATTAACTTATTATTTGGTATCTGAGTATTGAAACAAAATGTTTGAATAAACCCAGTGCTATCAATGATTATGTGTTTCCATTTAAAAGTTGAGTTTTATATTCTAATTAATGTTTTATCTCTTTTTATTATGCCTAAGGTGAGATCATGTTTTATCTAAGTGACATGTAACTTTTAAAATGTTTTTTACCGAGGTGAAATATGTAAATTGTTTTTTGTTGACTGGCATGTAAAATATATCACTAAATATGGTTGTAGAAGCATTTCAAATTTTTTAAAACTCAGTAAGATTTTAAAGAAGCGTCTTAATTTATTTATTTAAAAATAAAGTTTTGGAGTAGTTAAAATAAGGGTTTCAGAATAATTAATCAGCGATAACTTGTTAGATAACATCGGGAAATGGTAAGTATGATTGAGAAAGTTTTTTTTTAATAAATAGCTTTTTTCCAAAATAATTAATTTTCAAGAGAAGGGTTTTTGTATTTTAACAGAATACCTAAAGTATTTCAAATTATTTATTTTTATATTAGAGTTTATTGATCATATATTATTTATAAGACTCTATTCAAACATATTTATAGTAAAAAGTATATAATAAAATAAATTAATCAAAAGCGACATCTTTGTCAAATATCGCTTTAAAGTTAAATAAAATAAAATAAATATATTAATTTAAAAATAACGAATTAAGTTTTGATAAATATAATTTCATAGAAAGAATGTTACCCAAATAGAATACCTGAAACAGCTTACAAACATTTTTTTTGCGAAAGATTGTATTGGAAAAATGGTCCTGCAGTTATATCGGTCATTTGATTGATTTTTTCAAAATTATTTTTGTGTGTGAGATTTAGTAGAAGTGCGCTATATATTAGTGACTTAAGCTCTTTAATCTAAGAGAACAATACTATTAAGATCAACTCTAAGGAAACGCGATGATTTGAATCCGTGTTATATGCACTGATGGGTTGTTTTCTACGTGGGATTGTTTCATATTCTTCTCATGCAAATGTTGGTGCAGATATTCTAATATGTCCTCACCCCTCTCCTCAATTACAAGTTGTCAATAACCCTTGTGTTTAAATAATAATAGTAATAATACCCTTTACCATGATCCATCCAAAGGGATGGAAAATAAAACATTGTATGGATATATTTTTTAACGTGGCTTCTTTGGCATTGAACTCCGGCCTTCAGACTCAGAGTCAAGCACATTATCAGTACTACAACATGATGGTTTGAACATTTTATTTGATCGCAGCTGACCAAATCATCAAGCTATTTTTAATCCTTATTCTATCAATTTTAATATAGCAATGTTCATAAATTTAAAAATATCAATATAGATTTAAATTTAGTTTAGAAACTGAGCAAAATGGTGAAGCGAAGTCTTATTTGGCCGAGATGTAATGGGACGCCAGTTAGTGCCAATATCTTTTATTTTATTTAAAAAAACCTATTTTAAACATAATATATTAAATATTGTTTCAGAATATACATTTAGTTAGTGTTTAAGTGGTTAACATAGTTTGAAAGTTAGAATTTTCCACCCTGAAAGGTAAAAAAGTCCACATATTTTGGTTGATAACTAAGATCTAAATTCCCGGGCCCGGGAAACAAAAGGTAACTGGTTCAGGGGCGTAGAATAAATATTTGTGACTCGAATGATGTAATTAAATGGGGGAGGGGAGGCTAGAGTGGGGGAAGGAGGGGGCACAACAAAAATTAGATGTTTATTTATATTTTCCTCCTCCCCAATTTGTTCTCCTACTGCTGGAGAGCTCCATCCAAGAAATGTTATAAGCCCACTTGGTTTCTGGCGTTTATGAATTTCTACTAGACTATTCTCGCGCTGTTTGCTGCTTAGTTAAATCATTGTATACTTTTGGTACTTTTTTTATATTTTTTATCATTTAAAAAATACCTATAGCTTTTATATATCGTTGGATTTAAATTTTATTTTTATATAAACACAGATAAAATATTCATTATTTTAAAATGATGATTATAATAATATGTTTAATATTCTGCGTTAGTAAAACGTAGAAGTAAAGTGCACATGTTTCGTTATTTTACCGCTAGATCGCATAAAACATTTCTATCTTCTTCTCAACGTCACTAGACCTCCTGGTCATGGCACTTTCAGAACTAAACCACTCTATTGGTGGCCAACCCATTCAGATCGGTTTTCACGTTGGCAATAAATGTCAAGAATAATTTATTTATTATTTTTGTAGGTGAGAGTGTTATGGATTTTGCTCACATTCTAGATCGGTATTTAATGTTCACTTTATTTAATCATCTGATTATATCAGCACACGAATTACAAACAAATTTAGATCTGACTCTATAGCCTAGGACAAACACAAAAGCCAGCTCTCCTCCAACCATTGAAAATGATACGCTGTTATTATAATATAACCCTGACCTACCGTGTCAAAGTTATCACGTCATTAAAGCCCTCTGTTGTTGAGCCAACCATTAACATTTTGAGAGATTAAAATTTTAAGGTGGGGATGCAGGGAACGTGAGTTAAGGGCAATTTTAATGCAGATTTCATAGCAAACCATATTTTTTGCCAAAATAAATAAAATAATTCCCTAGTAGAAACCTATAGTTTAATTTTCTTCACATGGTGATATCAACAGTGTTCTTGAATATCTGTCAAGGGTGCCCTTTAATTTAATTACAACTTATTCTCTTAATTTAAAAAGTTTCTCGTCTATTGCCGCCTCATGACAAATATTCAACAACTGTCATTATAAGCATGTAAAAAAAATTAAACCATGTTACCTTTAGACCAATATTTAATCTATTTTGCCTTCCTGCCCCCCCAAAGTGTTGCTATAAGAACTTCTAAAAATATCACCCTTAACTCACATTCTCTACATACCAGCCTTAAGTTTGTATAGTGTGATTCTGGTCGATAGAATCGTTTAGAAAATATTAACATATTATTTATTTAGCTTCTTCAGTTGACACATGATCTAAGGCGTAACTCTTGCAATATTATTATTATTAGTACCGCGTCTTACTACCCGTTCGGGTTACACGCACTTACGCTAATGTGTAATGGTATGGTGATTGTGAGATGAAAATGGAGGACCTACAGTTTAACGTGGAATCCGAACCACGGTGGAGGCCTGGCATTCCTCACATTCACAAGATGTCTTGTCAGAGGTGAAGGAAGGGTTTGGTAATCAGATAAATCTGTGCCGGGACCGAGGATTGAAACCCGGACACCAGCACAGAAGTTTGACACCTTACCCTTAGACCACCCGGTCACCTAACTCTTGCAATAGACCGGACTGCTGTTGACGGGGAAATTGGGTGTATTGAGGGTGGTTTTTCCTTCGTGGTCTTCCATTGAAAACCTGGGTACACTTCCTATATATTCAATATTCCTAATCCTAAATATATTATCGTTAGTACATATACGTATAACCCAAACGGGTAGTAAGACGCGTTGCTAAATAAACATGAAATGTAATAAAATAATACGTTTGTCTTCTGATGATTCAAATCTAAAAAAAAAGCAACATCAGGTCAAGGTTCTCTAAACTGGTTTGACCGATATTTCAAAGACTGTTGGAAAGCGGCGTCAAACCAGAATCCTGCAATTTACATTTTATATTGAACTGAAAGTTGGTAAAGGTCAGTCCAACCTGGAAGCGTGACCTCTGTGACCTTTGACTGTGACCCCGATATGGACATAGGAGGCGTGTCGATGATCTTGTGGACTGGCTGGTCCGGCAGAGCCAGGCGGCGAATGATTAGCGCGTCCGACTCTTGCCAAACTAGGTTCCAGTCCAAATGGATGTACTCGACTGTATCGATGGTCAGGCAGGTTAAGGTGCCAACCTCGTCTCATCTGTTTGTTTTGGTAAAGAGAAGGTTAGATTGCGAATCCCGGCTGGGTGTTGAAGAATGAGATTAAAAATAAAATTCAATCTTTCTCGAAGCAAATACGACTACATTTACTCCAAAATTCTACCTTCTTCATCCCTAGTCCATTGGTTTAAGTATTTGGATAGCTCTGGTGGGTAGTATTACGGGGTTCATGAGATAAAGCTCACATAAACAGTACAGTTTCCCATCCTACCACCAGGCGAATGCTAGTACAGATTATGGACGATAGTAACTGATATTTGAGTCCAATGTTCGAAGGAAAAACCTTTTAGAAAATAAAAAACTTTTTTTTATGGTCAAGGTGATCTGGCGGTCTAGGGGTAAGGTGTCAGACTTCTGTGCTGGTGGCTGGGGTTCAATCCTCGGTCGCGGCAATGATTTATCTGATTACCAAACTCTTACTCCACCTCTGACAAGACATCTTGTGAATGTGGGGGGTGCCAGACCTCCACCGTGGTATCGGATTCCGCGTTAAACTATAGGTCCTCCATTTCATCTCACAATCATCCTACCATTACACATTAGCGTAAGTGCGTATAGCCCGAACGGGTTGTAAGACGCGGTGCTAATAATAATAATAATAATTTTATGGTCAACAGTGATAATATTGTAGTTATAATCAGTGTTATTTTATAGGTATTGATAATATCTATAAAAAGAGAGAGCTGTAGATCACATGACTTAACGTATGAATACTTGAAAGTAGATCTAGTAACTTATCTAGCTGTCAGATAAGGTTCTCGCGATGAAACTTGGACTGAAAATAAGCTGACGGACAGTCTCAGACCACCCTCTCTGCACTCTACCGGCTGGAATTCTAACCAAATATCACTCAGAGAGCAATGCTTTTGGACGTGGCAGATTCTACTACGGGTTAGATGCGTTTTGTAAAATTCTGTTCCACAGATACATAGGTCCCGGGTTCAATCCCTTGAACTTCCCGTGATTCTGTGGGTTTGGGACAGGGTTTAACTCGGCCACGCGAGCATCAAATGAGGAGTTTCTTGAATGAAAAAGTTGCGGCTCCTGTCTAGAAAACTGAGATTACACGCCAGAGGGCTCGTTATGATGAACACATGACACCCTCTATTTGCAGGAGTTGGCACTATCTTTGCTAACATACGGAGGCTAATCGGATGGTTTGGTTTGATTGCGCGCTGATGCCATGAAGATTTGCAAGACGTCTGCAAAAAAGAAGTATAAGAAGACACAACATATTTATGTGTGTTCAAATAAAGATTCTTAACTTCTCTTTTGAATTTTGAGTTCAAATTTGAATCATCGAATTTTTAACAATGTACAATTTTAGTTAAAATGGAAATATTTAAAATTGAATTAAAAAAATTAAGTTGTTCAAGACTTAGTGTCAATGAGAAATTCTATCTTGATTGTCATGTCAATTATGTCATGAGCAACAAAAAGAATGCTAATTTTTAAAATAAATTAATAATATCAATACATTTTTGTTCCTTTTTGTTATTTTGTTACTCTCCCAGCTATAAAAGTCTGAATAATCCCCTTTACTAATTGAATGAAATTGTTATATCAAGTCAAGATCTTCATAATTGTATTTGAGATAACTTTTTTTGAGATTTTTACGAATCTCGAATATCTTGAATACCATAGAATTAGAGGGATTGGAGGATTATAACGTCCCATCTCTAGACTTAATACTTATTATTTAACTGATGAATTCGAAGATGTTTTCTGATGTGGGTTGCATATTAACTTGGCGCAAGTAAGCAATCCCTAAAAGCACTGACGAACTTACACACCGATGTATGAAATTGAAAGAGAGGGAAGAAAATGAAAGGTTCGCCCTACTGTTAACACATTCCCTCTTCCGCTGACAAGTATTTACTCTCACTCTACTATTTGCGCTTAGACAGCATTGACTTGGATTTAAAAATTATCTTTTTTTAGTTCCCTATCATAGATATATTATACATGTTTGCACATATATTTGTAAACTATATTCTGGCAAAAGGATTCCTATCGGCTATTTAGCCACGATGATGATGATGATGATAATCATCATCATCATCTTGATCAGTTTATTAAAGTCCCTCCATCTTCCTTTATTATTCCACCATTCTTATACTCTCACTTGTACACTTTCTGCTACCTGCTTCTCCTATCTCAGCCTCTCTTGTAGTTTTTTTCTTACATACTTCATCTCCATAATTTTCTTTGGTATCCTCTCTTTTTCCATCCTCATCACATGTCCATACCATCTCAGTTTTGCTTCCTCTACTATCTCATGTACTCCCTGTACTCCTACTCTTCCCCGGATAACTTCTTTCTTAATCCTGTTCCTCCTCGTGACAGCTAACACGCTCCTCACAAACCTCATTCCCACGGCCTCCAATTTCCTAGTCTCTCTTACATTCAATGTCCATGTTTCTGCGCATATATGGCAATGGGTACAAAGTACACCCTGTACAACGCTTCCTTACACTTAACTATAACAGGTCTCTTACACACTTACAGATCAACTCTCCCACCTGTCCTCTTCGTGTTAGTTCCTATCTACTACCACCCTTCACCTCAATCCCGCTTCTAAGATATCTTACGTCCTGTATTTTTCTCAGCTCTACCCCATTCAACTTTATAGCTTTACTAGGCCTCTTCCTTGTCATTACCATCATCCACATTTTACCATGTTACATTTCCCTCCACACTTTATCATTTCCACAGCTGTTGCTGTACTTCCTCTTCCCTTTCTCCTCATACCTCAGCAAACATAATTGCTTTCATACTTTCCTCCCCGAGTTTTCCTTCCACTTTATTTATGCCCATTTCTATTACCATTACAAATAGTAGCGTTGAGAGGGAACTCCCCTGCTTCACTCCACTTTTTATTTGGAACCACTCCTACTCTCCATTTTAACACACCTTCTGTTATCTTCATACATTATTTTCACTCTCCTTACTCCTCTTTCCACTTAGTTCTCCTCCATCACTGTCCAAACTTTATTTTCATCCACGCTATCGATGTCCTCTAGTGAAAAAACCAAATAACTTAAGGTGTGGACAGTAAAAAAAACCCAACATATTTACAAAAAACAGCTTTAAGATAAAAGAATAATAATTTTGTGACAATATAAGGCTATTTAAAAAAAATTGAATAATGTATGGTTTTTGTTTCAATGTTATATTTTTAAAACTCACCGAATACAACCTGAATGCATTCACATGGGAAATTCTTTCTTTACTTACCGCTACGTAAACGCTAGGTAAACAAACAGGCTAAATTAAAACACCAATAATGTTCCAATTATCTGAAACTACCTTCAAATTATTTTAATGAGAACTTTCAGTGTATAAATAGTTTAGATTATAAAATATGATCCAATAGTAGCTTAGTGTGATTTTGGTTGGAATTTTTTTTTAGAAAATACAAATATATTTTGTAGTTGTTAACATTTATAATATTTTAATATATTATTTGTGTTAATTTATAATATATACCAAAGGCGACAGCTGTGTATCACACGACTTGACGTATGGATAGAAGACGGTAGATCTAGAAACTTTTCTCGCCGTCAGATAAGGCTTTTCCTATGAAAATTGGTCTGAATCTATCACACTGAACACTGTCTATCATTAATCGAGCATGAAACAATTTATAAGATAATGTTAATTATATTCCTAAGCACTTAGCTTAACGCACACACTAATGCTTTATTTTTTGATCTTGAATAAGAATAAAGAGGTAAGATGACGTGATCGACACGTCACTAAATAAAATGTCGGCTTGGACGTCACTTGTTTAATTTTATGTGTGCTTCAAACTTTATTTACATGTTTTTACTCTGGGAAAGAGTATGCACTTCACATTATGGTTTACATTTGAGGATGAACGCGTTTTTACGATTACGAGTTTTCGATGAAAAGGCACAGAATGTAACAGGCAAGAATATGGCGTAAAGCGCAGCGATGACGTCAGACTTGGAGACACCAGCCTGCTATTGAAAAAATTGGAGAATCCTGGTTTTCTCCTCTAGGTTCCAAAACACAGTAGGTCACTCGTCAAACTCTTAGTGACATCACTGAGATTCTAGGACTCAGGCGGTTGCTCTTCAAACTGTTCGTGAGGTCATGTAGTGTCTGAAACTCAGCTGGTTGCTCTTCAAACTCTTCGTGAGGTCATGTATTGTCTGAAACCCAGCTGGTTGCTCTTCAAACTCTTCGTGAGGTCATGTATTGTCTGAAACTCAGCCGGATGTTCTAAAAACAATTCGTGAGGTCATGTAGTGTCTGAAACTCAGCTGGTTGCTCTTCAAACTATTCGTGAGGTCATGTATTGTCTGAAACTCAGCTGGTTGCTCTTCAAACTCTTCGTGAGGTCTAGTAGTGTCTGAAACTGAGCCGGTTGCTCTTCAAACTCTTCGTGAGGTCATGTATTGTCTGAAACTCAGCTGGTTGCTCTTCAAACTCTTCGTGAGGTCATGTAGTGTCTGAAACTCAGCTATATGCTCTTCAAACTCTTCGTGAGGTCATGTAGTGTCTGAAATTCAGCCGGTTGCTCTTCAAACTCTTCGTGAGGTCATGTATTGTCTGGAACCCAGCTGGTTGCTCTTCAAACTCTTCGTGAGGTCATGTATTGTCTGAAACTCAGCTGGTTGCTCTTCAAACTCTTCGTGAGGTCATGTAGTGTCTGAAACTCAGCCGGCTGTTCTTCAAACTCTTCGTGAGGTCATGTATTGTCTGAAACTCAGCTGGTTGCTCTTCAAACTCTTCGTGAGGTCATGTATTGCCTGAAACTCAGCCGGTTGCTCTTCAAACTCTTCGTGAGGTCATGTATTGTCTGAAACTCAGCCGGTTGCTCTTCAAACTATTCGTGAGGTCATGTATTGTCTGAAACCCTGCTGGTTGCTCTTCAAACTCTTTGTGAGGTCATGTAGTGTCTGAAAATCAGCTGGTTGCTCTTCAAACTCTTCGTGAGGTCATGTATTGTCTGAAACTCAGCCGGTTGCTCTTCAAACTCTTCGTGAGGTCATGTACTGTCTGAAACTCAGCCGGTTGCTCTTCAAACTATTCGTGAGGTCATGTATTGTCTGAAACTCCGCTGGTTGCTCATTGAACTCTTTGCCACGTCTTTGCCTCTAGTCGAACGGACAGTCGATGTTGTGATGAATCGTGACGCAGTAGGTCCCACTGGCACTGAAAACACACACACCATCATACAAGAACAAGACTTACAAACTATCTTAATTCAAGGTAGGTTGCTCCTAGCCTCCTAATCCTAATCCTAGATGCTACTAATGTATACTCCACCCTGGGGTTGAACCATTGGCCAATGAAATTGCAGTGAGAACATCAAACAATTCTACATAAGGTCTAGAAGACAGGACATGGAGATAAGGACACTAATCTGTCCGGAGTGTCCTCTCATGAATGCGCCAGGACATGGAGGTAAGGGCACTTACCTGTCCGGAGTGTCCTCTCATGGGTGCGCCAGGACATGGAGATAAGGACACTTACCTGTCCAGCGTGTCCTCTCATGGGTGCACAAGGAACATGGAGATATGGACACTAACCTGTCCGGAGTGTCCTCTCATGAATGCGCCAGGACATGGAGATAAGGACACTTACCTGTCCGGAGTGTCCTCTCATGGGTGCGCCAGGACATGGAGATAAGGACACTAACCTGTCCGGAGTGTCCTCTCATGAATGCGCCAGGACATGGAGATAAGGACACTTACCTGTCTGGAGTGTCCTCTCATGGGTGCGCCAGGACATGGAGATAAGGACACTTACCTGTCCAGCGTGTCCTCTCATGGGTGCACAAGGACTGTCCGGAGTGTCCTCTCTCATGGGCATGGGTGCGCCAGGACATGGAGATAAGGACACTTACCTGTCCGGAGTGTCCTCTCATGGCTGCACAAGGACATGGAGATAAGGACACTTACCTGTCCGGAGTGTCCTCTCCCATGGGTGCGCCAGGACATGGAGATAAGGACACTTACCTGTCCGGAGTGTCCTCTCCCATGGGCATGGGTGCTCCAGAACACGAAGATAAGGACACTTACCTGTCCGGAGTGTCCTCTCCCATGGGCATGGGTGCGCCCGGCATCAGTCCAAGGGATTTTCCCCTCTTTGGACAGCTCGCGGTACAAGGGAGCCCCACGAGTTGTCTTCTGGGGGAGATGGTCGAGGCAAAGTAACAGGCGCTTTGGAAGTGACTGCAACGCGCTCTACCTGCAGAGAAACGAAACACAAATCTTGAAACATTTTCTAGAAGATAAAAAATAAAACATGGATTGGCTGAACTTTGAAGAAGTTTTATTACCTTAAGAATATATTATTTAAGGTATTTAATATGCACTTTTTGAACCTACTAGTTATATCAGCACACGACTTCAATTAACTTGAACAGACACAACATCCAGCCCCCAGCCATTAATTCGTCACTGTGAAGATGGAAAACCACATTTCACCAATGATAAATGTTTCAGCCATGTCAGAAATCGAGCCCAGGACCCTTAGCTCAGTAATTAGATACGCTGCCAACTAAAGTCGTCTTATAACTATCGAAATTTATAGCTGCAGAAAAGAATAAGTTGGCGTATTATTACATGAAGTATTACAACTTCCGCATAAGAAGATTCTTATTTAAAATGTATCATAGTGCGGAGTTTTACAGTGAGTGACATGGAGGCAGTAGTTTAGGATACTATTGTCCCACTGATGGTACAATCCCTTAAAATTCACCCACCTCACCCTTTCCCGCCTTATAGATGTTATTTTGTCTCGTCCAGAGCACACATTAATTTGAGAGTGAGCCTACCACCCATTCGGCTTATAGCTATACATTTATTTAACAGTTGCGATTATGGGTTAAAGATAAGTAAGATTGATTTTTAGAGGAAGTGTGGCACTCTCAGTAAACCCAACCGGGATTCGAACCCCAGTCCCCTCCGTCATCGACAGTCTAATATATTGCGAGAGTGACGCCTTAGATCATGTGGCCACCGTAGAGGTTGCCCTTAATACTTGCTAAGTGATTATAATGATCAAACACAAGTCTAGAGGAACCTGGTTCTACTCCATAAAAGTGCACACAAAAATAACCTATTTATTATTCGAGTTTCTTTCAAAGCACCCCGTCTTACTACCCATCCGGGCTGTACGCTTTTATTCGAGTTCATATTACCTATACGATTAATAAATATGTTGGTGCTAGGGCTGGATATGTAAATATAGTGCGTCGATAAAATGTTTTTTATTTTATTTTGGCACTCCATCTTAACCGTCATGACTACCCACCTATTTATACTGATTAGGGTAAGGACGAGGAAGATAGAATTTAGAGGAAGTGTAGCAGCATTTAAATAGAGGAATAAATAAAAAAAACTTCTAGAAGAAGATTCCTTAAAATAACCGGTTGGGACTCGAAATCTATCCTCCTCATTTCCGGATTCCCAGCACGAGACTGACACCTTTATACGCGTGGATCTCCTTTCCCCCAGTTTTGGTCTGTGTGTTTAGAAAGTACATTTCATTTCATTTATTTATCCATTACAATAACCCAGTGCCTATTTAATATACCGGGATGCTAGAACTCTACTTACATTATTTTCCCATACATACGCTTTACCCTATTATAAACTATGTGTAGATATAAGATACTTAACCTAAATGTCCGTATATTCACGGCCCTACTCTATAGTTGGTCCGCCCCGGGTTTTCTACACCCGGTACCCATCGCCGCTCCATGGACCCACGGCCACCTGGGACCATGTTTTCAGAGCCGCCGGCCCATGCAGCAACAACGGAAAGTACACGTGAACCCCTTCCCTCCCCTCAACAAGACACTGCAGATGTTACTAACGCAGCCTGTGTCCTTTGCATCCGGGCTGGTTCATGCCGCCGTTCACGCAGAAGTCCACGTGCCCCACCTGCGCCTCCTCTCCGAGCGCCCCGGCGTTCGTGTGGATAACCTGCACAACGTGGGCGTCGTCCCTGGTGAGGCGGAACCCCGCGGAGCCGTACCTGTCCACCAAGGGTCGCGCTGGGTCCAGACCTGCAAAAACAAAAACAAAAAAACGTGAGAGTTTTAACATTTGATCGGTCAGAACTTGTTGATAAGTCTTAAATTACATTAAAACATTTCTTAGCGCTGCGCCTTACTACCCGTTCTAGTTATTTTATGTAATTTTTTAGCATCGCGTATTACTACCCATTCGGTATTTAGGCTTATGTACTAATAACTTATGTGTTAGGGATCAGGAAGGTTGAATTCAGAGGAAATGAACCCACATTTGCGCTGAGTGAGGGTGTAAAACCATTTAGAAAAAACCTCAGTGCACCCGACCAGAATCAAACCCCAATCTTCCAGTTTCAGCAATCTAGTATAGCACGATAGTGACGAATTATACCGTTTGGCCAATGAAGCGGGTTCGTATATATTAATCACGTTAATATGTTAGGAATGAGGAAGGTTGAATTTAGAGAAGGTATCCTTGCATTTTCGTGTAGGAGATTAAAAAACCATGTAGGGGAAAATAACACTCAATAACACCCGACCCGGATTCGAAACGCGATCACCCTGTCATCGGCAGTCCAGTTTATTGCGAGAGCGACGCTTTATACCATTCGACCACCGAAGCAGATATTAGATGATTAAAGTCACGAATTTCTATTAATGATGAGTTCTATTCGCAATAATAATTGTGATAATAATAACACTTTGTTAGTTACACACAGGCCTGCATGTGAATATATAATACCCGCTTTGCTCGTCGGAGGCTCCACCCCTAAGTGGATGTAAACTAATGTAATTCTAGAGCTTTTTTTTTATAGGTCTTACCGTTTAGCAACAAGAGACCTCCAAAGAAAGGTCCGCACCAACTTTAAAGTTGCTCCACCATTTTGAATATTTTTAGGGGTTAAATATTTTTTTAAAAACTTTTTGGAGTTTTCTCGCTGGTTACAGGCTAGAAGTTATAATTTTGGCAAATTTCAAGTTTCTAGCTCATCTGGAAGTGGGTAAACATTAATGTCAATCAGTGAGTCAGCCGTGTGGTTTTATATTAGTATAATATTCTTTGCACCACATCTTACTAATCGTCTGTGATGTACGCGTTTGACTACAAATAAACCACCCTCAATACAGCCTACCAAGAGATCGAACCACTAGCTACAAAAGCCGGCAAATCAGACTAGACGATCCTGCATTTAGTTCATGTGCCAACTGATTTTATTGTATATAAAATAACCCGCCTCGGTGGCGTAGTTGGCTAACGCGCTTGTCGTGTTAAGCTCGACTGCTGAGGACGGGGAGATCGAGGTTCGAATCTCGGTCGGGTGAACTGGGAGTGGTTTTTCCTAAAATGATTTTCCACTCTCCCTCCACACAAATGTGGGTTCACTTCCTCTAATTCAACCTTCCCAATTCCTAATCCATTAGCGTAATTAGTACTTAAAGCGTATAGCCCGAACGGGTAGTAAGACGCGGTGCTAAATAATAATAATAATAAAATAATATATAAAATATCTCATTTGATGTTTATTTATCAACCATGACTGCTGGACATCACAAACGTTAAAACGTTCGAAATTTATCGTATATCACAGCGGGATCAGTAAAACATGGGCCGTGTCTGAATCTTCCATCCGAGGACCCTTGGAAGCCACGTGCACTTTAAGGTTGACGTTGACTTCGACTTAAAGGACGTGATTAATTTTTAATGGTATCTGAATTCTCTTAACGTGTACAGATGCACCCCTTACGATTTGTACTTTATAGTGCACTTTAGTTAAAATAACATTGTTTTATTAAATGAAAGTTTTATATATTGTGTGGAAATATAATAAAATAGACACTAGCTGTTAAATAAAACTAATATGGTGTGTTCTTTGTCCATATTTACGAGTATATACTAGTTTGTTAAATTTCTTTTTATAGCATAAATTTTTTTATAATACCACTATGGAGTGCCCATAAGACATCATTGACAAAACCCTATCAAAATTCAATCTCGTTGCCATGGCGACATGTGTTTAAGAAGTAGCCACCAGAAAGCTCTGGCTGTAGTATGCTGTTTGATAATTATTCTGGACCCTATGTATTTTCTTGCGCCAGAGACGTGTTTGATCAAAGTGCGCAAGTAAAGTGCACAAGTGTGTAGGATGCAGACTATACAGACACAGCCACGGGGACCTGTCTGATGTTAATACACACCCCTAGCACTTCACTTCAGCGTATTTCAAGAGGAATATGCTCTATTCTCAATAAAATACTACTTTCACCGATATGCGTCAATAAAATGAGTTTAACCACGGGCATTATTACTTCAACCCACATAAGGCTTATATTTTATTAAAGATATAACTGAGTTCTACATATGCACCAAATTTGGCATATATTGAACTTCATCTTGAAGTAAAAAAAAAAGTTTATCAATGTGCAGTTATCTGTTGGTCTGTACGGTGTATGTATAAATGGAACACTAAACAGGTATCAAAATGTAATGAATCCAGCCCAATATTTTCGTATTCTATTCGTCTATTATCATAATAAGACGCTATTGAAATTCATCCCAACCGTATAAACTTAGGTAGGATCTTTCTTCAAAAATGTAGTTCCAAACCATCCCCCAGCATCCCAAAAAAAGCAATAAAAAGGGCGTACACTTTTGGTTTGGCCAAGAAGGGATGTGCGAAGTTTCAAAATGTCGATCTCGAAGCAACGGATATTTGATCTTTGACTTTGACTTTGGTATCCATAAAAAGCTTCGCACCTTTGAAATATCAAGAAGGATCATTAAATATGACATATTTCAAAATATAACAATATTTATAAAAGTCACTTAACAGTTTATAGCACCGAATATTAGTTAAATGACATCTATATTGTATTTTGAATAAATTCAGATATGCCAGTATAAAATAATATAGTAAGATTTGTTTTTTTCTCTCTAAACTCTTATGTTTACCTAAATGCATTTAACGGATCATTTAAAAATTAACAGTAATGTTATATGACAGACATACAAACCCAATCTTCGGCTTTATCTTCGCCATTGCTTCGACAGCTACAAGCTTTGCTTCACGTTTAAAAAGTAGTAGCCTTCGCAAACCCCTATCGCCAAGTATCTTTCACCTATGATCATGTGCTGCTTGACTAACAGATGATTATACGACAGTATTATCAGTAAAACATGTATGGTACTATCTCTCACCTATGATCTTGTGCTGCTTGACCAACATATGGTTATACGACAATATGATCAGTAAAACATGCCTGGTACTATCTCTCACCTATGATCTTGTGCTGTTTGACCGACAAATGGTTGCTCATCATGCCACAGATATGGGCGCCCAGGCTGTGCCCCACGCAGTGGGTCCTCTTGGCCAGAGCACCATTGCCTGTGATGTAGGAGTACAACAGCGCCGAGCATTGCGCCACCAGCTTTGTGTTGCTCAGCGCCGACAGATAGCAGGGGAATATGGTGAGTGGCTCCCAGTCCACCGTGAACACGTTATAGTCACCTCTAGACAGGTAGGCTGCAACAATGGGGTAGCCAGAATATGGGACTACTTACACACAAACTCAATTATAGAGCAGACACAACACTAAGTCACCAGGACGTACAAGCAATCCCAAAATCAATTGTTTCAGTCGTTTTGAGACTCGAACCCGATACCCTTAGTTCAGATAGACTATTGACTAAATTATGCTGTTTAGAATACAAATATGATACAATGATATATTTAATACATAAGACAATCTCCATCAAGGAATAGTGTAAGTAACCTCATTGTTTTCTCCAAGGAGATAATGAAAAGTATTTTATCCATCTCTCCAAGGAGATAAAGAAAAGTATATTGTCCATCTCTCCAAGGATATAAAGAAAGGCATATTGTTTATCTGTCCAAAGGAGATAAAGAAAAGCATTTGTCTATCTGTCCAAGGAGCTGAAGAAAAGCATATTGTCCATCTCTCCAAGGAGATAAAGAAAAGTATATTGTCCATCTCTCCAAGGATATAAAGAAAGGCATATTGTTTATCTCTCCAAGGAGATAAAGAAAAGTATATTGTCCATCTCTCCAAGGATATAAAGAAAGGCATATTGTTTATCTGTCCAAGGAGATGAAGAAAAGCATATCGTCCATCTCTCCAAGGAGATAAAGAAAAGTATATTGTCCATCTCTCCAAGGATATAAAGAAAGGCATATTGTTTATCTGTCCAAGGAGATGAAGAAAAGCATATTGTCCATCTCTCCAAGGAGATGAAGAAAAATATATTGTTAATCTCTCCAAAGAGATGAAGAAAAGCATATTGTCCATCTCTCCAAGGAGATAAAGAAAGGCATATTGTTTATTTGTCCAAGGATATGAAGCAAGGCATATTATTCATCTCTCCAAGGAAATAAAAGAAAGAATATTGTCTACCTCTCCAAGGAGATGAAAGAATGAGTATTGTCAATTTGTCCAAGGAGAAAGAAAGCAATATTGTCCATCTCTTCAAAGAGATAAAGGAAGGAACATTAGCTTCTTGAAGAGTTGGACAAAGGAAGAATACTGTCCATCTTTCCAACATCAATCCTGTGCTAATCTCAGAGTAATGTCGAATGTAGTTTTAGCCTTATTTGATAAACTGAGCAAGGGACACAATCCCAGATCTTTGGAAATGTGGAGGCTACGTTGTTCCCTGCCCGCACTCACCGTTCCTGATAAACGTCATGGGTACTTTGTGCTCGGTCCCGTTGAACCCGTGGATGATGATCACGTTCCTCTTGTCAGGGTCCCAGCCTCCGTATTTCAAAGAGTTGGAACTCCTCACGTCGATAAATTTACCGAGCCTATTTTCGCTGAAAAAAAAAAATTCACATCAGTATATTTAGCCTTGGGGTGTCAGATACTGTCGGCAGCACCATTATGTCATGCTACTACTGTAACAGTATGAAATAATTGTGTGAATAACAACATAGTTATATTTAAATTATTAGTTCCAAATGTTTCCCCTCCTATTATGTGTGCGCTAGGCCTATTGATTGCAACTTTGACTAGTGATGTACACACTTCCTGTTCTGTTAAAACCATGTGCGTACCACCGGTTGCTGTGCCATAAAACTTGTAACTGTATCAGTCAATATACTAATCCATCTATACAGCACATAAAAATATATAGTGATTATTCAATTCCATGAACCTCTGTAATCATAATTGTAACAATAATGCGTATTGGACAGAGGTGGACTGGATGGTTGGTATATCAGAAGATATCCCGGGGGGGGGGGGTGCCCGTTTACCNCTGGTTGACGTTGGGCCTCTCCAACTACTATAATAAATGATTAATTAAATAGCAAAGCTATTGTATTTGATAATTAAGACTATGGCCGCATCTAAATATCAGACTTTGTGTTCAGGTGTAATTTTAAATTTAAAGAATATTATATTAAATGTGGCTATAGAATATAATTTTTTTGCTGTTCAATCCATCATGATGATGCACATTGGTACATTTGTCAGTGTGTATTTGGCAGCATAAAGTTAACTACCAAGTCAAAGATGGCTGCTTTATCTGATAGTTCGTGATATTAATTCCTCACACATATATATCTGACGATTTCTGTATGTCCATTACAGACTCTGCCTTAAAATATGAGTGAAGAATGACCCTGGGCACAGGACGGTTCCTGGATAGCTCAGTGTCTAGAGCATTGACATACTGAGTCAAAGATCCTGGGTTCGATCCCCGTATCTAGGTCTTATTTTTCAATATAAAGAATATACTATTATAAAACTAAACCAAAGCTGTCCATTAATTTCTAAGTAATTATTGGTTTTATTAAAATATAATCAAAATTTCCAGTGAAGAGGTCTGAAGTTGCCCAGAAAACATATTTTTTGAAGATATATAATAACATTAAAATTGATGTTAAAACTGTCCCATTTGTTTGTATCATGGTGATGTATATAAATAATTTCTTAATACAAACTAAAAAATATATAATTGTTTAGTGAATGCCTTCTGATACCATCGTTGTAATACACACAAGTGGCAGATGGGGGATCATTTTACAAACTTAAAATAATTAAACAATAGCTGGGCATGTATTTTTTTTAACCATCTTAAAGAATTTTTGCCGACGTCAGTAGAAACTAGAAGATGGTGATTTAAGTGAATTTAATAACGACGTAATAATTGATGGTGTAACTGACATTTCCTATTTATTAGTGAAAAGATACTTTCCCTCACCATTTCATCTTACACTGAAACATAACGTCATATGTATTTATGAATGGATATCAAGATGGATAAAACTGTTCACTGTAGGAAATAATTCTAAGTTATTCAAATCACTTAAGTGAGTAGTTCATTTATCTAGTTAGATAGTTGTCATTGTCAACTATACCTTAAAGGTATGACGTCCATGAACTACAGTCTGTAGCTCAGTCATTTGCGAACTACACCTCGTAGGTCAGTAGTTAGTGAAACACAGCCTGAAGGTCAGTCGTTAATGAACTACACCTCATATGTCAGTAGTTAGTGAACTACACCTCGTAGGTCAGTAGTTAGTGAAACACAGCCTGTAGGTCAGTCGTTAGTGAACTACACCTCATATGTCAGTAATTAGTGAACTACACCTTGTATGTCAGTAGTTAGTGAACTACACCTTGTATGTCAGTAGTTAGTGAACTACACCTCGTAGGTCAGTAGTTAGTGAAACACAGCCTGTAGGTCAGTAGTTAGTGAAACACAGCCTGTAGGTCAGTCGTTAGTGAACTACACCTTGTAGGTCAGTCATTAGTGAACTACACCTCGTAGGTCAGTAGTTCGTGAAACACAGCCTGTAGGTCAGTCGTTAGTGAACTACACCTTGTAGGTCAGTCGTTTGTGAACTACATCTTGTATGTCAGTAGTTAGTGAACTACACCTCGTAGGTCAGTAGTTAGTGAACTACACCTTGTATGTCAGTAGTTAGTGAACTACACCTTGTATGTCAGTAGTTAGTGAACTACACCTCGTAGGTCAGTAGTTAGTGAACTACACCTTGTAGGTTAGTCGTTAGTGATCTACACCTTGTAGGTCATTCGTTAGTGAACTACACCTTGTAGGTCAGTAGTTAGTGAACTACACCTCGTAGGTCAGTAGTTAGTGAACTACACCTCGTAGGTCAGTAGTTAGTGAACTAAACATCGTAGGTCAGTAGTTAGTGAACTACACCTTGTAGGTCAGTAGTTAGTGAACTACACCTCGTAGGTCAGTATTTAGTGAACTACAGCTTGTAGGACAGTAGTTAGTGAACTACACCTTGTAGGCCAGTCGTTTGCGAACTACACCTGGTAGGTCAGTAGTTCGCGAAACACAGCCTGAAGGTCAGTTGTTAGTGAACTACACCTCGTAGGTCAGTCGTTAGTGAACTACACCTCGTAGGTCAGTCGTTAGTGAACTACACCTCGTAGGTCAGTCGTTAGTGAACTACACCTTGTAGATCAGTCGTTAGTGAACTACACCTTGTATGTCAGTAGTTAGTGAACTACACCTCGTAGGTCAGTAGTTAGTGAGCTACAGCTTGTAGGCCAATATTTCAACAGTTTAAGACCTACACCCACTTCAGTGATATAATTATAGATATTTGGACAGTGATGTTTTACTGAACAAGGGAAATGTCAACGAAAGAACGCCCTTTTGAACCACACAAGCCTCACATAGTAACTAATGGGAGAATCTCCACTCTTTTATTTGTGGTCACTTAATTTCTCTGACCGAGATCAGCTGAAGAAATCAGGGTTGCTCTGTCATGTCATCTCGTAGTTCCTTTTGTACTAGATCACTTCAAGAAGGTGAAATAGTTCAGAACCCACTTCGGTGGTCGAGTGTTCTGATCTCAGGTATCACTTTCGTGTCAAATTTGACTGTCGATTATGAGAAGATCGGGGTTTGAATCTCAGTCTGGTGTACTGAGGATCTTTTCCCTAAATGGTTTTCCCGTTTGCCTCCACACAAAGATGGGTACAATTCCTTTAGATCCAACCTTCACTATTTCTTACGCATTAGAATAATTAATATGGATGCGTACAACCCGCAAGGGTATTAAGACACGGTTAAAAAAAATTCAGTTCTACTAGTTCATTTGAAATAATCGTTCACATCGAACTATTTGATCGTGAATTATATATTTTTAATGCAAACACACAAAGTACCCACGTGCGTTGATAAGTTGAAATAGTTAGTGAAACTCGAACGAGAACCTGGTTAGCTCAGTTGGAAGAGCGGTTGGAACATAAAGCCTGAGGACCAGGTTTCATATGCCTCTCAGGGTGTTATATTTTTTTCTCAACTAACCCATCAGAATATTATCTAAAAAAAAAAGTGTTTGTTTTACCATTTTACCATAAGTCTCACACGCCATTGTCAAGATTGTTTGACTTGTATTCTTCAGACGATGAAAGAATTGGATTTGAATCACGTGGCGAGTAAATGATTAGAAATAAGAATTGGTCGTTGTGGGCTACAAGGGAGATTCCAGAAGAAAATAGCCTCTGAGGTCTATTTTGTGTTCCACATATTACTACCCGTCTGGGCTACATGTATTCTATCAAACAAATTGGTTAGGACTGAGTATGACAAAATTTATTATGAAATGAACCATGATTTTCGTTGATTAAGAGTAGAAAATAAACACTTACTACATCCAGGCTGGCTTTAAAATTTTCTGTCACTGATCTGCATTCCTGATAACATTTGGAACCATATAGAATGGTTATATCATTTTCTACTTCTTAGAGATTTTATTAAGGTGCTATAATAGTCGATCAGAAATTTATAAACCTCAGAAAACAAGAGGTTTTATAACGTTCCAGAGTGGAGCTTGTCCAGCAGTAGGAGAACAAACAGGGAAGAAGAAAATACAAATGACAATACAATTTGTGTTGTGTGACACCTCAATCCCCCTAACTAAATTATATGAATTGGTTCACAAAGATCTATTCTACGCTCCTGTTCCAGTTACCTTTCATTTCTCGGCCATTTTGATCTTAATGATTTACCGAAATAAAGTTTCAGTTGATAGTTATGTGGATTTTTGAACTTTTCAGAGTGGAAAATGTCTACCTTTAAACTTTGTTTACAAGTGATTTTATGTATAGGGTCAGAGAAAATAGTTTTGTGTTCATTTCAGGAAACACCAAACCTATTTATTGTGACAGATTTTTTCGATAGTTTAACCTAAGTGAAAAAAACTGGTTGGCAACTTTTAAGCTACCAGGCAGCACCCTTAAGTGTTAATATCTTGCATAGATATTTATTATTATTATTATTATTATTATTATTATTATTATTATTAGCACCGCGTCTTACTACCCGTTCGGGGTTATACGCACTTACGCTAATGTGTAATGGTAGGGTGATTGTGAGATAAAATGGAGGAACAACAGTTTAACGTGGGATCCGAACCACGGTGGAAGCCTGGCATTCCCCACATTCACAAGTTGTGATTAATACACGTCTTGCCAGAGGTGAAGGAAGGGTTTGGTAATCAGATAAATCTGTGCTGGGACCGAGGATTGAACCCCGGACCACCAGCACAGAAGATAGACATATATTAAAACCGATCCACATCACCGGTCCAGTTAGTGTCTTTCAAACATATTGAACCACTAACCACCTTTTTGATGACGGAATAATGTAGTATGTTTGTACTCTTCAATCTTAGACAAATATTTACGAGACAGCGTCACTGGTATTAAAACACCAAACTTGACCATAGCTCCTAATGAGCAATACACCACTCCGCAACATCTGGTTCTGTGGACCGGTTTATCTAGAATGTGACCTGAATGTTAAGAGTAATAGGACTACTATTACATGGTCAATGTCAGCCTCGTGCCGTGGGCAGGAGTGGCAACGCTAGGTTTACCGGTGACTTGGCGAGAAAGAAGTTACTTTAAAAACTAGTAAGTTCAAAAGAATAGTTTAATACCCGAATTGGTGAGCACGCGGAACGTACAGCAATCTCGTATAGTCCGGTTTGCCGGTGATGGAAGATTTTTTTTTCACAAATGGCTTCCCAATATATTTCACTACAAATGCACGTACATATCCACAAAATCATACCTTCCTCCTCTTCTACCATATTAGGGTGATAAAATGTGGATAGACTGGATGGGTAGTAAGACACGTTGCGTGTTTTTTTTAAAATAAGGTTAGTGGCGTAACAAAAGGGATACGGGTCAGGATAGTAGGCTATAACAAGTATATCTGCATTAGCATAGAGTGAGGATGGGAATTCACAAAAATAAATCGCATTAAAAAAACACAAACAAAAAATATTGCAAGACTAGTAAAAATCGCAAACAAAAGTTGATCTTAAAATGTTATTTAAAATGTAGGCTATGTGTGAGTGTGTGGGAGTGTGTGAATATTATTGACAACTTTTTTAGTCTAAGCCTCTAAGGGAAGAGTTTGATGTCATTACGGATATCAGTGAAGATAACTGACAACTTACTTAGATTATAGGAAGAGTTTTATGTCAGGACAGATATCATTGAAGATAACTGACAACTTACTTGGTTTATAGGAAGAATTTGATGTCAGGACAGACATTAGTGAAGATAACTGACAATTTACCTGGCATAAAGGAAGAACTTGATGTCAGGACAGATATTAGTGAAGATAACTGACAACTTACCTGATATAAAGGAAGAACATGATGTCAGGACAGATATTAGTGAAGATAGCTGACAACTTACCTGGTATAAAGGAAGAACTTTATGTCCTTGTCAGGACAGATATTAGTGAAGATAGCTGCCAACTTACCTGGTATAAAGGAAGAACATGATGTCAGGACAGATATTAGTGAAGATAACTGACAACTTACCTGGTATTAAAGGAAGAACTTTATGTCCTTGTCAGGACTGATATTGGTGAAGATATATGACAACTTACCTGATATAAAGGAAGAAATTTATGTCAGGACAGATATTGGTGAAGATAACTGACAACTTACCTGGTATAAAGGAAGAACTTTATGTCAGGACAGATATTGGTGAAGATAACTGACAACTTACCTGGTATAAAGGAAGAATTTGATGTCAGGACTGATATTAGTGAAGATAGATGACAACTTACCTGGTATAAAGGAAGAACTTGATGTCCTTGTCAGGACAGATATTGGTGAAGATAACTGACAACTTACCTGGTATAAAGGAAGAACTTGAATATTAGTGAAGATAACTGACAACTTACCTGGTATAAAGGAAGAACTTTATGTCCTTGTCAGGACAGATATTGGTGAAGATATATGACAACTTACCTGATATAAAGGAAGAACTTTATGTCAGGACAGATATTGGTGAAGATAACTGACAACTTACCTGGTATAAAGGAATAACTTGATGTCAGAACAAATATTGGTGAAGATAACTGACAACTTACCTGGTATAAAGGAAGAACTTGATGTCAGGACAGATATTAGTGAAGATAGATGACAACTTACCTTGTATAAAGGAAGAACTTGATGTCCTTGTCAGGATAGATATTGGTGAAGATAACTGACAACTTACTTGGTATAAAGGAAGAACTTTATGTCAGGACAGATATTGGTGAAGATAACTGACAACTTACCTGGTATAAAGGAAGAACTTGATGTCAGAACAAATATTGGTGAAGATAACTGACAACTTACCTGGTGTAAAGGAAGAACTTGATGTCCTTGTCAGGACAGATATTGGTGAAGATAACTGACAACTTACCTGGTATAAAGGAAGAACTTGAATGTCCTTGTCAGGACAGATATTGGTCTTCTTAAGGACGCAGCGCCAGTACCTGACGTCCAAGGCATTCCACACAGTACCACCCCCTCCTACAACAAAGAAATATACGTGACGTTCAAAACAATTACTTATTCGTGGTACTTAACTTGTGCTTTATCTAACAGCTGATTATATCAGCGCACGACTTACTAACTAACTTAGCCACAGAGCAGACATAACACCTGACACTCCGACCATTAGTTCATCACTGTGATGTGGGAAAAGAGAAGCCCCAATTTCACCAAATATTATTTGAATAGAAGTCTCTCTCTCACATTAAGTACGGAAATTTTGGCCGTTTTTATGAGGCAGAGGGTGGAGTGTGGGATATGAGTAGGTCATGGCCCCATCTCCGGGTGCTAATAGCTGATACTTGTTCGGTGCCTAAGTGCCAGAGTAACCGCCGCCAGGGGATCAGTGGGGACATTAACGGCCAACCTTTACTATCTGGAAGATTGGTGAAAATTAAGAGCCCTTGGTACCCCCCCCCCCAGATTGAACATAGTTTTAGTAATTAATACGGGTCTAGATAAACTTCTTAAGAGCTCGTTTCATTCCCGAGATAACACCTGACTAATGTAGATAATACAGCTCTAACTAAGCGTCTTAACAGCTCGTTTCACTCCCGAGATAACACCTGACTAATGTAGATAATACAGCTCTAACTAAGCGTCTTAACAGCTCTTTTCACTCCCGAGATAACACCTGACTAGTGCAGATAATACAGCTCTAACTAAGTGTCTTAACAGCTCTTTTCACTCCCGAGATAACACGTGACTAATGTAGATAATACAGCTCTAACTAAGCGTCTTTACAGCTCGTTTCACTCCCGAGATAACACCTGACTAGTGTAGATAATACAGCTCTAATTAAACGTCTTAACAGCTCATTCAACCCCCGAGATAACACCTGACTAATATAGATAATACAGCTCTAACTAAGTGTCTTAACAGCTCGTTTCACTCCCGAGATAACACCTTACTAATATAGATAATACAGCTCTAACTAAGCATCTTAAGAACCCGTCTCACTCCACGAATAGGAACCATTAGAGAGGACTCTGTCATAAAACCTTTGTTCAACAGGGGTGGGCCCTGGGGCTTGTTTTGTAACCGCAATAGAAATAATACACAAATGTTAGTACATTTCATACTAAAATTAATTGTCAAATATTAGAAAATACAAGGTTAATTTATTTTTCCCAAACAAATTTATAGTCAATTTTGTTTATCTTAGTTGCGCAGCCTACAGAGAACTCACTTTCATTCACATTTTTTTATTTTTTTATTTTGGTGAATAGCTTTTCGCTCAAATCCAATTGCATTTATCAAGATGATCATCTATGCGCCTATTTCATTAATTTTTTTTAACACCTTCAGCTGAAAATGATTAGACATAGGTTGGAAGAGCAGAACAACGCCTTCACTCGTGGTGTATATAACACGAACCAGAACTGGATGATTTTCCTTCGAGGCAAGAGGCTTCTCATAGACTACCCTAAACTTAAGGCAGCATTATTCAACAATAAGCTGCTTTAGGGTGAGCAAACAAAACACATTTCTCGAGGGAGTAACCTAAAATGCCACCACGATCGACCATTATTTCTCTAAAAGTTTAACCTTTTCATGCAAAGCAGTTTAAAATGTCATTGTCCAATATAACGACATAAATTACACACGTAGAAAAAAGAATAAGTGTTTTTTTAAATTAATAAAGCAGGTTTCAGGACCAAATACTTAAAAAAAAATCATGGTCTTTTCGTAAAAATGTTTGTTGACATTATAAGCGTTCATTTTAGTAATCACATATATTGTACAAACTGTGGAGAAAATGTGATTTATTTTACTAACACACATATTATTCAATGAAGTGTCAACTATTATATCATATAATTTTTATAAAATAAATATTTATTGTTTAAAATGAATATGTCAGTGTAATAACATCCTTAATAAAACTCGCTAATCTGATGTCTGAAAGTACACAGCTAATACATAATTATTATTTAGGGTATTTAACGGGCAATTTCTTAGCTAACTGATTATATCAACAGGCGACTTACTAATTAACTTAACTCTATAACAAACACGACCCTTAATCCCTTGGTCCTCACTTCATTACTACACACTTCGGTGACCACATGGTGTAAGGCGCTACTCTCGCAAAAGAATAGACCATCGATAGTTGAGGTTCTAATCTCGGTCAAGTGTTTTTGAATTTTTTCTAAATGGTTTTTCCCTCTCCCTCCACGCAAATACGTGTGTACTTCCTCTAAATATAACCTTCCTCATCTATAAAACCATTAGCGTAATTATTACCCAAACGAGTATAAAGACGTTATGCTAAGAGAAAAAATTAGAGTACTGCCAAAGTGTAGACCAGAATTTCTCCAATAATATTGTTTGTGCCTATACAAGGAGTTGAACCCGGGGCCTGATTATTATTATTATTATTACTCTCATCACCACGTCTTACTACCCGTTAGGATTATACACACTTACGCTAATGTGTAATGGTAGGATGATTGTGAGATGAAATGGAGGACCTACAGTTTAACGTGGAATCCGAACCACGGTGGAGGCCTGGCATTCCCCACATTCACAAGTTGTGATTAATACACGTCTTGTCAGAGGGGAATGGAGGGGTTTGGCAATCAGATAAATATGTGCCGAGACTGGGGCTTGAACCCTGGACCCTAAGCACAGAAGTCTGACACCATACCCCTAGACCCGCCAGGTCACCCCGGGGGCCTTATTAATAAAGCGAACGCATTAGTCAAACTGTTGAACTAATGTTGATACGAATAATTAACAAATTAATCAATGAATGCGGCCGATGCTATGCCAATCTGCTAATCATCGCGTTAAGAGTGATGCAAAAAAATTATATATATATACCTGCGCCTGCGAACGCACTAAGCGATGCAGAACAGCGCGTGACATGCCACGCTCTGATTACCACGAAAGGAGGGACGAGGGACAGAAATATCGAACCAAGGTTTCCGATGGATCGGTTCGCTAGATGTGCGTGACAATATCGCTGCAGAAAACAGCACGAGACTAACCGAGCAAAGGAGAAACCAACCGAAAATTTCGCGATCGAAAATGTATCGCTAGAGTAGTCGAGCAGAAATTCATCAAGTCCAGAAACCAGGTCGTGTTTTAACTTTTTTTTTAAGCACCGTGTCTTATTACCTGTTCATGTTATATGACTATGTAATTACACTAATTAGTTAATGATTAGTAAGGTTGAACTTTAATTAAGTGTACCCGCATTTAAATAAAGAAAAATGGGGTAAATTCACAGGAAATAAACACACCAGTACAGCCTCACCGTCAAACCAGACGAGACTGACGTCTTCTTGTCCATAAGTGTGGGTTGAATTAAAGTTGATTTGGTTCGAATCCCGGCTAATTATCTAGGAGAATCAATCAATTAGAGTTAGATTGAAAGTGTTCTATTGTAAAATATTAAAAGACCAAGGCTAATTTTTTTTAAATTTATTATTTAGCACCGCGTCTTACTACCCGTTCGGGTTATACGCTTTAAGTACTAATTACGCTAATGGATTAGGAATTGGGAAGGTTGAATTAAAGGAAGTGAACCCGCATTTGCGTGGAGGGAGAGTGGAAAACCATTTAGGAAAAACCACCCCCTGTTCACCCGACCGAGATTCGAGCCTCGATCTCCCCGTCCTCAGCAGTCTAGCTCAACATGAAGCTAGCGCGTTAGCCATGAGGCGAATTAATTGATCACCCACACTGGTGGGCACGTAGATTAAATGTTAGGTTCACTTATTTTATTTAACTGGTAACGGGAGGTTGGGGTTCAAATCATGGTTTGGTGTATTGAGGTCTTTTACCCTCGAGTGTTCTCTACTCTTCTTCTACGCAAATGTTGGTACATATCCTCTTAATACTACATTCCTAATTCCAGGGCAATTAGTGTTATTAATTGTGAATATCCAGGATGGGTAGTAATACAAAGATTAAATCTATATTTCTTGTAAAGTTAGTGCACTAAACTTCACCTAAAAGTCCTCTCAACTGTTTAGTCAAAACAAAAACGAAAAAAGTTTTAATCAAATCCACCAAAATGTAAACCGAGAGAAATGCAGCCAATGACTGTTTCACTTTATTTTATATCGCGTTACAATAATTGGGGTAATTCGTGCGCACTTTCTAAACACACCCATACATGACCTACAAACCACGTGAACGTATTACAAGCACACCCGACACTAGACGATGTCCAACCTTAGCGGCAGGATTGACCATCCTCGGGAAAACGAGCTCGTATATAATTATTATAGTTAATGATAGCGTGCAGATCCCTCTTGGGTGTTCGTAAGCTCTATTAAGAGCGTTAATCATAACTCAGCTTCCGGCTCACGCGAGGTTTGTGATTAAAAGTATAATATATAATAATATTTAGCACCGCGTCTTACTACCCGTTCGGGTTATACGCTCTAAGTTCTAATTACTCTAATGGATTAGGACATGGGAAGGTTGAATTAGAGGAAGTGAACCCGCATTTGCATGGAGGTAGAGTGGAAAACCATTTAGGAAAAACCACCCCCAGTTCACCCGACCGAGATTCGAACCTCGATATCCCCGTCCTCAGCAGTCGAGCTTCAACACGACAAGCGCGTTAGCCAACTACGCCACCTAGGTNCCGACCGAGATTCGAACCTCGATATCCCCGTCCTCAGCAGTCGAGCTTCAACACGACAAGCGCGTTAGCCAACTACGCCACCTAGGTGGGTGGGAGTAAAAGAGAAAAGAACTGCGATATGCCTGAAATGTGTGCAGTGCACTCATATTTGAATAATTACTCAAAATTTACCGCGGTGACGATGGAGGAAAAGCGACAAAGTTTCTGGTTAATAACTACAGTGTGTGTCTATTAGGACAGAATGCATATCTGTGCGCAATGCTTATTTGTGAAGGCATTCTAAAATGGTCAAAAACGGCCTTTTCAATGCAGTTTTTTTAATCCAAATACCATGTAATATTTCAACTATGTTCAGTATTAGGAACTTCTATTAACATTTTATCTCCATTAATGTTTAATCAGAAATGATCCACGTGCAATAGTGTTCGCGTAAATGTACGATTTCTAGCCGACTGTATCACAGAGTTGATGAGTATGTGATGCACGCTCTTAAGGCAGTCACGTCAAACTTGTGGGCTCACAGGCAACCATGTCAAACTTGTGGGCTCGCAGGCAGCCATGTCAAACTTGTGGGCTCGCAGGCAACCATGTAAAACTTGCGGGCTCGCAGGCAACAATGTAAAACTTGTCGGCTCGCAGGCAACCATGTAAAACTTGCGGGCTCGCAGGCAACCATGTAAAACTTGCGGGCTCGCAGGCAGCTATGTCAAACTTGCGGGCTTGCAGGCAACCATGTCAAAGTTGCGGGCTCGCAGGTAGCCACGTCCTACTTGTGGGCTTGCATGTAACTATGTCAAAGTTGCGGGCTCGCAGGCAACCATGTAAAACTTGCGGGATCGCAGGCAACTATGTCAAAGTTGCAGGCTCGCAGGCAACCATGTCAAACTTGCGGGCTCGTAGACAGCCACGTCAAACTTGCGGGCTCGCA
>CABFOW010004211.1:0-16301 GCA_902141385.1 Timema californicum
ATTCCGATTTTTCACAAAAGCAGTTTTTTACAAAACTATTGGAATGGATACCATTCCGAATGGATACAATTCAGTCCCCTCCCAGATAATACCTCTACCAACACTCCCCCAACATTTCCCTATGTGCCACTGCACCCCCCAGGAAACCCAACTTGATAAATGAGAGGGGAAGGAAGAGGGGGTTAGTGGAGAACATCAAGCCACTTACAGCTTCTTTTGTTTTATCACCACGTCTTAATTACTACCTGTTCATGTTAAACGCACATATGATAATTACTTTAATGGGGCGAGGATGGAAACATTTTGGAGGTAATATATCTGTATTTGCATAGAAGGAGAGTGGAAAGCCATTTAGGAAAGATCATCCTCAATAGAAACGACCGGGATTCAGACCCCGATCTCCGCATCATTAGGAGGCCAGTCCAACACGGGAGTGACGGCTTGGACCATTCGGCACCTGAAGTGGGTAAAGTCTGTTCAGCTTAGGAATTGTTTTCTGAAAGGCCTTTTTCCCTACCAGAAATCTATTATATAGAAGGATATTGGTAGGAAAAAAGACCTTTCAAAGAGTAATTCCTACCATGAATGAAGTATAGGTTACAGCTATTAATGTGTTTAGGCGTGCTATTAAAAATGTTTGAAGGTGGTGTTAAATAAAACCCATAGCGGTGGCCCCGTGATATAAATCGATAATTTCGCATTCCAATGGTCACAGTCACCGAGTTATAGAGGTTTGAATCCCAGACAGGTAAAATGAGAAATGTTTGATTGTATATACCATATGAATTTTAACTGTGACTTCCTTACTTCAGTTTAAGAGATTGCAGGTAAAGTTTCTCTAAGCTGTGGTCATAATGCATACATCAGTGATAAAGTAGGTCTAGTTAACAAACCTTGTTTTAAATGCACTAATACAATAAAGATGGTACGGAACTCCGCACGGACTTTATTTTTTTAAGAAATTAATGTTCTCATTTGTAAGTTTAGACCGATAAAAAAAGATCAATATTGGGTCCACAAAGGTCAACACTTCGTATTAAAATTTCAACTTCCGGTTAAAATTTTCGACATTTTATTAGGTGTTGAAAAGCTTCATGCCATCGCATTGCTATTAAATTCCTCATTTATAAATTTCGACCAATAAAATATGTAAATATTGACTATTGAGTATAAAATTGATATAACTCATTGTACAAACATTTCTCCTAAGAGGTTTAAGGAAAAACAACATAAACTTTTAGAGACTTACTTATATTTATCTACTCTATGGCATTGGAGAATTATTGCGTTAAGACTTAAGTACTATCTCTTTACAACTAAAGCTCACAAAATTATATTAATATATTTGCCAATATCTCAGAAACTGTTGGTTTTATAAAAATATATTTCGTATAAGTTTTTTATTTTTAATAGTTCTACAATTATGCAATGAAAAGTTATTTAGTATCCCAAATAGTTGCGGGGATACGGAGGTTTCTGCTTCTGTAAAGTACCCTAAATTTCATTTTCATGGGAAAATGAAAACAGACAGTTTATTTATAATAGTAATCAACGCTTAGACACTAATTTTAATCAAAATCGTTAGAGCCGATTTTGAGAAAATCGATTTTTTCTCTTTTCACTCCTTTCTTAAAACTACTATTAATTTTAAGTCTAAACAGACACACAGACAGACGGCATTGCAAAAACCACTTTTTAGGGTTCGGCGGGTCATGAGACGTCGAAATCCATCAACATTTCAAACAAGATTTTTTTTACGGTCGCAATACTTGACCTTTTTGTGTTCGAAAAATTAAATATATATATATATATATATATATATTCACGTATAGCATGAAAGTTATTGGTTTTATAAAAATGTGCTTCTTATAAAATATTTGTATTATAAATAGATCTACATATTTTCAATGATCAGTAATTTCTCTCAAATAGTTTCGGAGATATGGTAAAAAATGAGAATTTATGCATCAGACCGGAGCCCTTGAAGTCATTTTGCCGAAATATTGAGAGAAGCCATTTTGTTTGTAATATTTATAAATGATTAGAGATTAAATTTAATCAAAATTGTTAGAGCCAATTTTGAGAAAATCTACTTTTTCTCTTTTTGCCCTTCAGTAGACTACCCTTAATTTTAGGGTTAGATAGCCAATTCCAAAACATCTTCGGGGCAACCCTATGAACACCCTAGATACCAAGTTTTAGCCCGATCGGTAAAATAGTTTATGCTCTAGTTGGAGGCACAGACCGACAGAAAGTCAAAAACCACTTTTTTGGATTCGGGGGGTAATGAATGAAACGTCAAGATTTATCAAAATATTGAGTTCGATTTTTTTTTGACGATCACAATACCTGTAAGAGAGCAAGATAGTAAAAAGTACTGCTTACAATTTTCTCCTATTGAGTAAGCTGTGTTGTTTAGTTACAGCTTCGCGCTAACGTTTATGTTAAGTAATAAGGCGGTTGCTGGTGATAGAACCAATTGACGGTGATAACGTAGTTCGTAATGAAAACTATACATAGCACTAGCATGGTCTTCCAGAGATGACTCTTAAGGTCCTCGCACACCGACATAGTATCGTATACGTACGGTGCCAGGACAGTAACAGTATGGTAGCAGTATGGTATCATATTGCCACGACGATCCGGCACATCGAGATCTTAGATACGATGTATGCCCCAAGAGCTTGTTTCCCCCACCACACCCTACAATTATCTTTCGTCCCTTGAGAGCAGCGCAGTGAAAATAAGCGAGTGTATTGTTGTTCTGTTAATTATAATGAGTGATACCTTGTCTTCTTCCTCTGATGAGGACATTATGGTAGCGGTTATGTTGCTGGAGCCAGAGAAAAAGAAGTGGATACATGATATCAATAAGAAAAGAAAAGAGTTTGAAGAGTTTTTTTTACACTGTTGAGGACTTGATTCACAACGATAAAAAGTTTTTCGTATACTTGAGTTAGAGGTTGGTTCATTTGATGTTGAGGAACATCACGAGAAAAAAAAGCATAGGAGGTTGAAGGTTGACTTCACTGTGAGGTGGTTGCTGTTGAGGAATGTCACGAGCAGAAAGTATAGGAGGTTGAAGGTTGAATGCAGTGGGAGGTGGTTGCTGTTGAGGAACATCACGAGCAGAAAGCATAGGAAGTTGAAGGTTTAATGCAGTGGGAGGTGGTTGCTGTTGAGGAACATCACGAGCAGAAAGCATAGGAGGTTGAAGGTTGAATGCAGTGGGGAGGTGGTTGCTGTTGAGGAACATCACGAGCAGAAAGCATAGGAGGTTGAAGGTTGACTGCAGTGGGAGGTGGTTGCTGTTGAGGAACATCACGAGCAGAAAGCATAGGAGGTTGAAGGTTGACTGCAGTGGGAAGGGGTTGCTGTTGAGGAACATCACGAGCAGAAAGCATAGGAGGTTTAAGGTTTAATGCAGTGGGAGGTGGTTCCTGTTGAGGAACATCACGAGCAGAAAGCATAGGAGGTTGAAGGTTGACTGCAGTGGGAGGTGGTTGCTGTTGAGGAACGTCACGAGCAGAAAGCATAGGAGGTTGAAGGTTGACTGCAGTGGGAAGGGGTTGCTGTTGAGGAACGTCACGAGCAGAAAGCAAAGGAGGTTGAAGGTTGACTTCAGTGTGAGGTGGTTGTTGTTGAGGAACATCACGAGCAGAAAGCATAGGAGGTTGAAGGTTGACTACAGTGGGAGGTGGTTGCTGTTGAGGAACATCACGAGCAGAAAGCATAGGAGGTTGAAGGTTGAATGCAGTGGGAGGTGGTTGCTGTTGAGAAACGTCACGAGCAGAAAGCATAGGAAGTTGAAGGTTGACTGCAGTGTGAGGTGGTTGCTGTTGAGGAACATCACGAGCAGAAAGCATAGGAAGTTGAAGGTTGACTGCAGTGGGAGGTGGTTGCTGTTGAGGAACATCACGAGCAGAAAGCATAGGAAGTTGAAGGTTTACTGCAGTGGGAGGTGGTTGCTGTTGAGGAACGTCACGAGCATAAAGCATAGGAGGTTGAAGGTTGGATGCAGTGGGAGGTGGTTGCTGTTGAGGAACATCGCGATCAGAAAGCATGCATAGGAGGTTAAAGGTTGACTGCATAACTAGCTGATCGTTTGATGTATGGGGTTGCAATGCTTGTTGAGGGTAAAAGTGAAAATGACCAGGGTAATAGCTGTACTTGCATTCTAATACTTTTCTCTCATACTGAGAGACCAATTTAAATATTTCAGCCTTAGCAGATACTTGAAATTATTTGGGCAACTGCCGATATTATTCTTAAATGGCTGAAAAAACTTACTGGTGTGTGAGAGGAGTATTTGAGAAGGGTGTAGTGTGGGGTAGGCAACGGCCGTCATAACAGTATCGTACGTGTCTTTCCTCTTTCAAAGCGGAATGGAAAACCACTCACCGTACGTATACGATACTATGCTGCTACCATGGTGCTACGACAGTTGTCGGTGTGCGCAGGCAGCTCCATAGCAAAGCATGGCAAGAGAAAACATACAAAAAGGAAAAGGAATACTTACGTGAGTTATGAAACATGCTATCAACAGTCATGGTGTGGTATTGAAGAAAGTTTAATTTGACTGTAAAAAAGACAAGTGTAATGACAAACCAGCTATCAACAAGAAACTGGAAGACTATACTCAAACTAAAGGGTAGGCTGTTCCCAAAACGATTTAATAAAAAAAAGAGCCATAACTGATATTGTGCTGTTTGTTGTGAAAAGTGAACGATATGAAATTCTTTAGATTTTGTAGAAATTATTTTCATGAGGTGTGTGCTGGTCTCACTAAAGAAGACATAGGCTTGTTCATTGGTTCAAAATGATTAAGTAACTTAATGTAAACATACAAAAAAGAACATCATAATCCAATGTCATTTTCATTATTTGATTTAATTCTTTGATTCTTAGATTTGTAATTATTTATACTGGTTTTTCAATCAACAATTGTGTATTTATTTTTCATTTTCCTTTATAGTAAAATTTATATTCAAATATACATTTCTCAATGCCAAGTTGTTGATAAATTCTAATTTAAGGTGGTTGTCAAAATTGGTACCACACTAATTTCATATGCTTTTAATATTGCACAAAATTATACTTTTGGAAATAAATAGTTTTTTTATGTTTCCGATTGAATGAAAGGAATGATTAAATTTTTCCTCATTACCAAAGAGCCAGTACTTTAGGCCACAAAAACTATTCGAAAATTTCATAAATTTATGTCATGAAAATTGCACAAATCCAAATGGTCATACTTCCATCAACCACGTTATGGTATTTACAAAGATTTCCAAGTAAAAAGTGTAATGCACAGGAGTCCAGACAATAATCTTTACATTTTTTCAAGTTTAAATCTAATAATATATTCATGCGTCTTTCCACAAGTGGTTGCAAAACCATTTGTTCTGTAACTAATAAGATTTTTTTTCATTTAATAAAAAGTATAAAATTGTGTATTTCAGTTGGGGTGGACGAGAATACAAGTAAAAGTCAATATTTTATCAATTTTTACGATAAAAACATTTTCATTCAAAATAAATTGAATATTAATTCAAAGATAAGTTTAGTCACTTTTTTTATACATGGTAATCTCAACAATTCTTGAATATTTTGAAGAGAAAATGTCTTTTTCAAATTCCGTGATGTTCATACCAAGGATTTTTGTTTAAAAAAACTTTAAAAATACTTACATTAATTCGTGTTTACATCCATCCCGCCTTAAAGTGTCTACAAATTAAAATAAATTAAGCTCATATGTTAAGTAAATATGCTGCAGTTATTAGTATTTTAGTAAAAAAGTTTATCAATTTTTTACCATGGGTGTTAAATAATACTTTTAATTGACTATAGTGAAATTCGATTAAGTAAACTTACTTCATGTTTTCCAATTTTCCAAGCTACACCTAAGAAAGATACTTCGAAATGACCGACCAACACCTTATTTGTCATTTGTTTGAACAAGCTACTGCTATCGAAAGAAATCCCTAATTTGGAGATTTCACCAGGATACAGTTAGCTACCACTTATCACACATAAATACGCCGTTTAGGATGATGAAGACTAATATCCGAGCTCAGTAACCGAAGAGGAAATAAGCGCTCGAGCTCTCACTTTGAACAGAGCGCAAATACGGCCTTTGGTATTAGATTTACGCTCGTAAACAGGACTATTGACGTAAAACATATATGACCAAACCTAATACCCCGAAGAATGAATAAATAAATAAAAGGTCATTCACGGGTCAAAAGTTCACTGTAGTCATTGCACACAAGATCCTGGTCACGTGGGGCCACAGTCAACAAACTTATCAACATGAGATCATGAGATGAGAGCTTGTATCATCGCATACTGTGGTGTTCATCGACAATAAGCCAGCTCCATAGCCCCAGAGGAGAGATTACATTTGTTTCCCCCAGTGTGTCTTACTACCCGTCTAACCGCTTCGGTGGACGCATGCTCTAAGGCGTCACCCTCGCAATAGGCTAAACTGCCTATGACAAGAAGGTAGAGGGTTCGAATCCCATTCGGGTGTATTGAGGGTGATTTTTTCCTAAATGGTTTTCCATTCTCTTTAGGCAAATGAGGATAAACTTCCTCTTAAATCAACCTTATTCATTTCTAGCCCATTAGCGTGATTAACACATATGCGTATAGCCAAAACGGGTAGTAAGGCACGGTGTTAAAAGAAGATTGTCCGTGTGGAATATCCACATAGGTACTAATGACTAATGGGGTAGTGATTAGTACTAAGGTTGAATTTTAGATTAAGTGTACCCACATTTTCATGATGGGAAAGTGAAAATCATTTAGGTAAAAACCACCTTTAGTACACCCGACTGGGATGAGAGCCGGTTTCCCCATAATTGGGCAGTCCAGTCAATTACGAAGATGAAACCTTAGATCACGTGGTCACTGAAGCGGGTGCATCCGCACTTAATTACGCTAATGGGCTAGAGATATTTAAAAAATGTACCAGAATTTTCATTGAAATAGAGTAGGGGAAAAAAACCTCTTAAGTACAACCAAACGGCATTCAAATACCGACTTATTCATCACAGGCAAGCCAGACTAGATGAACCTGACGTCATGTCAGCGTGCTCAGCTATTCAGGTAGGACATATATGATAAAGAACTAATTTTTCTTTTTCCATTATTTCGTTTTAACTATGTAGTTATCCGCTACAGTGAGCAAGCGAACTAAACGTCAAGCTTGTATAGTCTGGTTTTCTGGTGACGTGGGGGTTGGGGTTTGAATCCCAGTCTGGTATACCAATCAAATCCTAATATCTCAGTTGAGAATCGAGCAAACCTCATAAAAATGGCGTCCCATTTCCCCCCTGTACACCATGTATTACTAACCATGCTATGCACTAGTTTCGTGTTGAGCTAGACTGCCGAAATCGGGGCTATAGAAGTTTCAATCTCGCTCGGGTGAATTCCCATCATCGGCGAAACAGACTAGACGATACTGACGTCTTTGTCCACGCGCCCACCGATGCGTTTAATCTTCTCTTCAAATATAGTAAGTGAAGCAAAAGCGGCATTTAAAAAAAATTGAGCATACATTTTAGAAACTGGCAAATTAGGATCATACGACATATACTTTTACTTAACCTAGTAAAGTACGCCTATAGTTCGTTCACGGTAGGAGTTTACCTCTGAAAGGACTTTTTTCCCTACCAGAAATCTATTATATAGTAGGATATTGGTAAAGAAAAAAGACCTTTCAGAGGTAAACTCCTACCGTGAATGAAGTATAGTTCTAAGCGCACGGTCCTATCGGCTAGAAATGTACAGATCGCATAGCAAGAACTCGCGTTAAAATAGTAGATATTTTCGTTTGGACCACTCGCAAACAAAACAAATGTATCCTTGACTGTCATCACTACCCATTTGTCCACCACGATGACGGGACGTTGAAGTTGTAACCGGACAGACAACCTGAGAATAGCCCATCGGGTGCCCCATTTGACAGCTGAGTAAAAGACACTGTCGGCGGGTCCAGTGAGTGGTTGATTGGTGTCGTGGCGCCGAGCCTAATATAACTGGCTGGCGATCAATTGCCAGTCAATAAAAATCCACTTGACCCCAGACCACGGCAAGAGGCCCCTCACCCCTTACCTCCCCCTTTCCAAGGCCGGTGCTACAGTTGGGTTCATGGCCGACAACAGGTGTTAGATAGAGGGGACCCTGACTCGATACTAAGGAAATTGGAAATTTGTAGGTGTTCCACTCGCAGCTATTTTCTAAGGGTTTCTTTCCAACCAAAACCCTACTATTTTAGCGGTATAGCTTTTGAAAATCAATTTGCAGGCATGGTATTAAAATGTGGCCTCTGCATCATTTGTATTATTATTATTATTATTATTATTATTATTATTAGCACCGCGTCTTGCTACCCGTTCGGGTTATACGCACTTACGCTAATGATGATTGTGAGATGAAATGGAGGACCTACAGTTTAACGTGGAATCCGAACCACGGTGGAGGCCTGGCATTCCCCACATTCACTGCATCCTTTGTAACTTGTTGGGTTTCCTCCCCGCTTACGACTAATGGCCAGTTTCATAGTCAAATTTAGTAGGCCTCAAGTGCGGCGCTACACTAAGTACATGACGACACCTACCTAAACTCGAATGGAATGGGCTAGTTTCCTATGCGAGAACGGCCCATTTCATTCGAGTTTAGGTAGGTGTCGTCATGTATTTAGTGTAGCGCCACACTTGAGGCGTACTAAATTTGACTATGAAACTGGCCCTAAGTAACAGTTTTAAAGGCGAGACTGGTCCATTCTGTTCAAGTTTAGGTAGGTGTCGTCTGTTATTTAGTGTAGCACCGCCCTTGAAGCATTGGATACTCAATCTGACTATGAAACTGGCCCTAAATCCCGATTCAGACCCTTCACCGACTTTTAGACTCTTTTTTTTTTGCCGAGGTACAGCCGTTGAAAGGTCATAATGGACAGCTAAAAACGCGGGGAGATACCCGGAGGAGTAAGGTGTCGGACTTCTGTGCTGGGAGTCCAGGGTTCAAACCTCGGTCCCGGAACAGATTTATCTGATTGCCAAACCCTTCCTTCAATTCTGACAAGACGTGTATTAATCACAACTTGTAAATGTGTGGAATCCCAGGTCTCCTCCGTGGTTCGGATCCCACGTTAAACTGTAGGTCTTCCATTTCATCTCACAATCACCCTACCATTACGCATTAGCGTAAGTACGTATAACCCGAACGAGTAGTAAGACGTGGTGCTAATAATAATTATTATTACATGTAAACATCACAAAGAAGTTACAGCAGTCTCTGGTCTCTATAGTTGTACTTCATATGGTTTAAGCTTTTATTGAATATATTTGTAATCTTCTAATGGGTATTCCAGCTATAAAATGAACAAACAAGTAGACCTTGACATTACTACAGCTTCACATAAATTAACGATGAAGTTGCTCTAGTAAAAAACATATTTCAATTATGAAAAAAATTGTAAAGCTTTTAAATATATATAACCTACATATTTAGCATTACAATGCGGATATTCCGAAAAGGTGGAAGTAAGTCACGTATAGCTAAAAACAAAATATAAATAATCAAATCAACCGTTCTGATAGTAACATGTTCCATGAAGGAAAATATCCAGTCGTACATGACACATGAATATCCTTCCCAAGTACAAATATGGCACAAGAGGAATTTCATTTATTACAAAACAAACCATTAATAATTAGGAATAGCCCTTAGGGTGTTCCGCGTTTTACTCACACGTCCACGATATTCATATCTTTAGGCAGATGGAATAGAGATGAGGAGAGACAAATTTAGAGGGAGAGTACCCCCGCATTTGCGTGGAGTAAAAGTGTAAACATATTTAGGGAAAAGATGTACACGGTTAGGATTCTAATATCGACCTCTCCGCCACGGCGAACCAGACTAGAGCCTTTTCCCGTGTGCCTATCAGTGCTGGTATTTATTAAATCACACTAATCACAATGACCCAAAGTTAGTAAACAGTACAAACCAACAAAAAATATCATGTAAGGTGAGGATGCAGAGACGCGAGAAAAGTTCAGAGTTTTTTCAGTATTTATAGAAAAATATTTTTTGAAGAAAAAAAAATGCTTTAGTACAAGACATAGTAGTTTAATTTTCCTCAAATGGTGACCTCAACGGTTGTTGAATATCTGTTATGATAACAGCGGCATTAGATGAGAAACTTTTAAATGAAGAGAAAAGTTGTCAATAAATTCCAAGACATCCTTGACAGATATTCAACAAATGTTGCGATCACCATGGGAAGAAAGTTAAACTATGTCTGTAGTGAAGCAATATTTGATTTGTTTTGGCAAAAAAAAATATGTTCAGATATAATAACTGCAAAAATACTGACCTTTTCTCGAGATCAAACAAAAAATATTCTTATGACATGCTTCAATTTCCGAACTGTCGAAATCGCAACCCTCATGTTGGACTGGCCTACTGAAAAAGAGGATATCGGGGTTCGGATCCCAGTTGAGTCTACTGAAATTGGGTTTTCCTGAATTTATTTACCACTCTCCTTCTACGCAAATGCGGGTAGATCCTTTAAAATGCTTCCTCATTATATGCGTGTAAGCTGAACAGGTAATAAAATACGGTGATAAAAAAACATTCTTATGAACGGTCTGTTTTCGTTCTTCACTGAGACAATGGGGTCACTCTGGGGCTGGCCCATTATTGACCAAGAACAAAATTTTTTGGGTATCTTTGCTCTGAGAAATGACGTGACTAAACCCCTTTAGATTAAAGTGGCACAGATGTGTCCTGGATGGGCTTTCGCGGAGCTAATGCTGCAACCTTTAACCAGGTTTCAAACCCGAAACACCGGAAGTTTAATGGTTTACAATCAAAGAGTTGCGTAATTAATTAGAATATTGTCGTTTCTTACACAATAGTTCAATTCGTGATCTAATAGAGGAGACACGCGTTTCCTGTTCAACTAAAAGGTATTAACTAAAAGGTATTTCTGCACATGCGCGCGCTCGAATCTCCCATTGTAATAACAACTTGTAGACCCGGACTGTAGGTCTAGTGGTCAGCACCCCTGGCTACTGATATAAAAGTCCCGGGTTAAATTCCCGGTGGTACTATAAGTATTTTTCCAGAAAGTGAAACTGTTCCTATGGTCATCGTGGTTTGGTTAATTAGACTAAGATTAGGTTTAAGATTGACATTGACTTCAAACCTTCATAATTACTGTCATCACACCATCTAATTGCGGTTATGACGTGTATACAACCTCCAAGTTATACCCTGGACAACGTTCTGTTCCCACAGCGCTGCCAAAAGTCACCATACACGGCGGCCAGATTGATACGGCATCTTTCACGGTCAAATATTCCACACGCTTAGAAAAAAAAACTTGCACGTTCAATGTGTCACAAGTACTCGCAGCAAAATAATAGTTTGCCGTGAAGAAATAAAGTTTGAGAACCACTGAGCTAAAAGATGTGATGTTGTTGACAAGTAAGGATACTCCAACCGCAGAACCAGATACCAACCGACACGTGCTGATGGGAGCAGTTTCCGGTATTTTGACACTCACGTGCTTGCACGCCCCACGTGTAAGAGGCGTGGGGACCAGCTTGGATGCCAATCAGTTAGTGCCCTTTAGTGCAAGCAGTAGATGGGGAAAAGATTCCTTTTATTTTTTTGCAACCAAAACATTAATTTTTTTGCTAACACCGCGTTTTCTAACCGTTCAGGTTTCCGCATATGTACAAATCACACTAACGTGTTAGGGAGGAGGAAGGTTGAATTTAGAGGAAGTGTACTCCCATTTGCGTTAAGAGTAGGAAACCATTTGAGAAAAATTACCCTCAATACACTCGACCGGGATCGAACCACGATCTCCCCGTCATCGGCATTCTAGTCTATTGAGAGAATCACGCTTTAGACCACGCGGCCACCAAAGTGACGGCTTTAAAACACATGACTTAACTTTCATATGAAAATTGAACTGCAACCGTCCGGGCTAGTTGAAATTTAGATTAAAATAATTAGGTAATGATGAGGAATGTAGAGTTTAGAGGAGATATACATGCATTAGAGTTGAGGCAGAGTGGGACACAATCTAGGGGAAAACCATTTTCGGTACACCCGGCCGGGATTCAATCATTGACCTTCTTTCATCAGCAAACCAGACAAGATGAGCTATTTACATTAACTAAGTCAATAATACTCAAACATGCCCTTATTTATCTGTCCTAAAAATACATAACGTAATAAGTATTACCCCACCATAAGATATGCAAAACTCTCATTAAAAATTCTCAACCTCAAAAGTCACCAGGTGGCCACAAAATATTATAAATAAATTTTCCTGTCTTTTCTCTGATCCTAAAATCCGAATTTCCCTGATTAAAATCCATATAATAATTTCTAAATACGTTAAAAATATAAATGTACTCAATTGTTTTGGTAATTATTTTTGAAGCACTTAAATATACATAAACGAGACTTAAAATAAATGTGTAAATAGGATGCAATTAGGTCATTCCTCTTCCAAAATTGTTTCTCCCACTCTCTTCACGCAATGCGGGTACACTTCCTCTAAATATAACCTTCATCCTCTCTAAAACCATTAGCGTATTTAGTACGTAAGCGTATAGTCCAAACGGGTAGTAAGACACGGTGCTAGGAAAAAATCTCATCCCTAAACAGTCAATTATAAAATTTGCCCTGTTCGACTACAAAATTCCCTGATTTTTCTGGCAGTTTTAAATTTTCCGACTTTTCTAGGTTTTCCAAATTTGACCTGTCAGTGGTCACCCAGAGTCTTCACACAGTAAATTGTACCTACGCACGCCGAGAACAAGAGGGACCACAATTTCAAAAGTTTCCGCAGAATAGAATCACAATGATTCTTCTGAAGAGTATTTCACTTGGAAGTGTAGTTTGTCAATTCACGCCCCAACATATACAGAGTCTTTCTGCGGGAGAAGTGTAGGTAAGTAACATCTAGGAGGTTCTTTATTGAAAACATCTTCTGAAAGTCACTAGTATCGAACTATTAGGAAATAATAATTATTTTCTTTGTGATCATTTACTTTACATCCATTAATGTTTCCAGCCTGTGACAGTTTTTTATTCACGTCATATATTTTCCACTACCGGCTTGCTAGGTCTGTCGTATCTTCATATATCTTATAATCTAACTTAACACTAGGACAGGCACAACATCCAGTCCCCCGGGCGTTGATTCATCAATGTGAAAGGGTAAACCCACATTTAACCAATGATACATTTTTCGGCTTGCCAGGAATCGAACCTATTACCGTTAGCTCAGTAGATAAACAAGCTACCACTGAGCTAAGGTGTCGTATTATTAGTAATACTATAATATCAATACAATGTGTTATCAAACGATTCTAATGATACTTCTGGCCAATGTTTGCCATTAAAAAACCTTCTGTTGGCGCTCACTTACCTACACTCTCTCCGTGAATAGACAGTAAGGATAAAAAGTATTTTAAAAAAATGCTGTCAAATGCCAGACTCACCATCTTGCAAAGTAATAAAAACTGCAACCGCATTAATAGGTCTTGAGACAAGAGGAAAACCTTGAAGCCACTGTCGCCGCAGTTCAGCAACCGTAAAATGAGGAATTTATTACCCGCCATAGAGTGGTGCATGCAGCGCGTGGTTATTATTACCACCAGTGCGATGCAACTGTCCATCCATGGCTTGGAGGAACGACGGAGTTGGAACTTGGTTCGAAACGGGGTGACGAGCGGTCGATCGATACTAGGAAGGCCGAATTGAGGATAACCTATTTCATAAAATGGGGTTTATTATCCTTTCCCCAGGCTAAATGATGGTGAATCTCCTTTAAGAAATACATTAACTTCTTATTTTGTGGAGTTGAAGCGTAAAACCTGTAATGGTGGGCGACCATGAGTCTAGGGGACCTTGGTTTGATTCCAGGAGGTGCCAACAAATACACAGTGCAATTTTTCTGAAAAAAAAGCCTTTATGTTACAATTATTAGAAAAAATATTAGATCTATTTTCACGTATTCATACGTAAAGTCATGTGATATGCAAGTGTCCCTTTTGATATACTTATTATTATTATTATTATTATTATTATTAGCACCGCGTCTTACTACTCGTTCGGGTTATACGCACTTACGCTAATGTGTAATGGTAGGGTGATTGTGAGATGAAATGGAGGACCTACAGTTTAACGTGGAATCCTAACCACGGTGGAGGCCTGCCATTCCCCACATTCACAAGATGTCTTGTCAGAGGTGAAGGAAGGGTTTGGTAATCAGATAAATCTATGCCGGGACCGAGGATTGAACCCCGACCGCCAGCATATAAGTCTGACACCTTACCCCTGGACCGCCAGGTCACCTATACTACTAATACCTATCAAAAATAACACCAATCAAATAATAAAATGTTATCAATTTTGGCCGCAAAAAACTTTATGTTCTAAAAGGTCTTTCCTATGAAAATTGGACTGTAGTTTATACGTTCAGCTTCGTTGCTATTCAATTAGTGAAGATCAAAGCACTATGTCTGGGTGTGTAACATTTGGAGTGTTCTGTCCAGGAATTTGTCTAAATCATTGTGCTGATTTAGGCCTAATATATGTGTTTAGAAAGTGATCTTTAAATACCTGTCGACCTTGGTGGTATTGAGATAGAGTGGTCACCTCAGGACCCGACGTTCGTGTGTTCAAAACCAATCGGGATCGTCAGATTTTTCTTGAGCGATAAAAATCCGTTGCACAACTTCCTTCAGAGCAGAAGTAAACCCGTCAGTCCTATGTCAATTGTGGCATGTAAAATAACTCTGGAAGATCCATGACAATACCTTTCCCGGCAAAATTGATAAACCCTTTCACTCTTGCTCATAGAAATTCTCGTGTGCTGATATAAAGTTAAACAACTTGTTGGGACTTTTTATATAAGTTGCGGAATCTCCTAATCATTCTTTTATGTAATAATATGTCAATCTTAGAGCCTTTAGACAGTGGTTTCAATTTTGAAAGTTTAAAGTAAATGTTTACATTTTTAGGTAAAGAAGCAAGAAAGCCTGTACAATGTACCATTTATTTTCCTTGTTTCTCAAGTTAGAAAACAAATGAATACCAATGTCAAGAATCTATATTAATAAAATTAAGAGTTTGTCATGAGCATTACGTGATATCTACCGCACGCAGGGGGCTAATATTTTAAAATTAGTACCTCTGTACACGAACATGTGCAACTCAAGGCTGTAATTTTAAATTTTTGATTAGATTTTTTAAACTTATTAAAACCTGAGTCAGAAGAAGTAAAATGAAGATTTTTTTTGGTCTGTTTGAAGGAAAGAAAATTGTTGCCCAAGGTAACTATGCTTTGCGTGGTTACCCCGGCATATGCCTGACACTTGTGTTATGGTACACTATATTCAAAGATAATAATCATGGTTCACGTGGTTTAAGACGCCATTCTCGCCATATTTGTAGACATTTTTAACTAATACATACTAGGTAGTACTTGAGCCGAGCTATTAAAGGAAAAACCTTTTGGGAGGTCGCCATATTGAAACGGAGAAACAGATATAAAAATTGTAAACATACATCGTTCGGCCTAGGATAAAAGAATGGCCCTGCCAAATTTGTTACAATTTCATTTGACAGTGGTCACGTAACAATATACAGACAGACGAAATGCCAAATGGTCACGTTTAAATAAAACCTCGCTTTGCTACGTCAATTATGTTGGCCTAAAAAACTAGTAAGAATCATAATGCCTCTAAAAATAATTACAATTAAATTTTCATTGTTTTATTTAATCTCAAATATGATTTTTTTAAATCCATTAATTTTGAATATAGGCCTATTTAAGGATTCGGGGAAATTTAAAGAGTCGAAGGCCATAGAATGAACCTCTTTAGCAAGCCCAAGTAATGGAGAGAATATTGCATTTATTTCGCTTACATTTTGTCAAAACTGTGAAAGAGGAAGTATCGTGTGTGCTCTAATTCGGGAACAAAACCAATGTCGGGCGGGCCTGCACTTCAAGTCGTGACTCACATATTGGCAGACATTACCCGCGAGCTGTACTCGATCGTGGGGGTCATTAGCTCTGACGTTTTGGCAATGCAATAAAAAAAATTGCGATATTTTATACTTGGCGTGTGTGTGCACCGTACTTTACTACACACCGGAGCATTCCACATATTTATAATAAGGGGTCACCCCTAGATTTCGTAAGGAGGAGGCAGGGGTTCAGTATTTGTTTACGTTTTCTTACGAGTGGGGAGGGGGGGGGG
>CABFOW010004211.1:16509-59952 GCA_902141385.1 Timema californicum
GTGTTAGAAAATCTTACGACTGCCTACGTGGGGAGTCGGGCTAGGGGTAATAAATTGTAAAAAAAAGCCTTACATAATTTAAGGACATACCCTGAATGGGTAGTGATGAACCAAGTAGAATGAAATTATAATCAAATTAATGTGGAAAAACAAAGATTTAAGTAAAATTAACTCACCCCTAAGTACACTTGACCGAGATTCGAACCCCAACAGTAGTTAGGGTGGCATATAGGAACAGCGCTGTCATTGGCTTAGAGCTCATCAAGTGACTCCCTCCAACCCGTTCCACCATATATGTGGTCATGGGTTTTTCCGGTGACGTCATTGCAACCATGGCGCCAGTTTGGTGGCTCGACAAGACAAGTCGAGACAGGAATATATCACGACCTTGAAACCGTGAGCTAGTACATGAGGTCATTGGCCCTAGCAACTCTCCCGCTTTTCCCTTCTATGTGGCAATGGGATGTACCGATGGCGTCATCGCTATGTCGCAGCCCTGCTGACTCATACCTGGTGCTAGTTTAGCGGCTCGACAAGACAAGTCAAGACAGGAATAAATCATGACCTTGAAACCATGAACAAGTACATTAGGCCATTGATCCTGGCAACACTCCCCCTTCTATGTGGTAATGGGTTTTCCTTTGTGGCTCATACCTGGCGCCAGTTTGGCGGCTCAACAAGACAAATCAAGACGGGAATAGATCACGACCTCGAATAATGTCACAACCCTCCCCCAAAAATAAGTTTTCCCAGTGACGTCATCGATCGTTAAAGGGATGGCGCAACTAAAGAGCATTGACACAACTCTGATTACGAACATTCAGGAAACTCATAAGTCTCAGTTAGGGGCCACTATTCCCCACAAAAGTCTACTAAAATTGGTTGTTTAGTATCGTCCATCGACATACGCGGATGTAGGTATACGCCATACCAACCCAGACCACTCTTTGAGGAAGAGTAAGGTAAAAATGTTCCAGCGTTTAAGTGGAGTGAGGGAGAGTAGAAAACCACCACAGTTCACCCAAGCGAGATTTGAACCCACAACCTCCCCGTCATAACTAGATGAGTTACATGCACCCTTTTTGGCTAAACGTCTATATATTTATTAATTATGATAGTGCGGTAAGGATGATTAAGAAAACGTTCCAGCAATTTTTACCCATGAGAGAGAACTACAAACAGTTTACCCAGCAGGGATTCGATTCAAACATCCACCGCCAAAATTAGATGGGCCTGACATTTAGGCGCGCCCACCGGAATTTGAACTTCAATATCTTTCGCAGGGCTAGCACCGCTAATGTCTGTTAGAACGGTTGTCAAATAAGATAAAAAGGTAGAAATAAATATACTATCATTATTTCATTTCTTAAATATTTGTTTATAATTTTAACTAAATTTGGTTTAAGGTAAGGTGTCACACACCCACATCAGCACGCACACGAAGACCCACAGACATTCATTTTAACACAGCGTCTTACTACCCGTTTGGGTTATGCGCTTAAGTACTAGTTACATAAATGGGCTAGGAATTGGGTAGGTTGAATTTAGAGGAAGTGAGCCCAAATTTGCGTGGAGGGAGAGTGAAAAACATTTCTAGTTTACCCGACAGAGATTCAAACCTTGAACTACCCCCGTCCACGACGGTCTGGCTCCACACAAAACAAGAGCGTTAGCCAACTACAACACCGAGTTAAATTATTTTATAAACAACCTTTTATTCCATGACCCACTTATAACAGCAAAAAGAAGTTTTATTTTACATATCATTTAATGTTCTCATCTATAATTTACCGATTATATAACTCTTACATTAATTCATAAATAGTATTGAATACAATTATGAGGAACTTGAATTTATTTTAAGTATCATTTAATGTTTGCAAATATATTTTGATGAAATAATACATTACTTTTACATAGATTCATAAGTAATATCAAATACAATTATGAGGAACTTGAATTTATTTGAAATGTCATTTAGTGTTCGAAACTATATTTTGTTGACATAATAAATAAAATTTACACTAAAAAAGTTAGCCATTTAAACAACAAAGGAATGTAATGTTCTCAAAAATAGTTTGATGAAATAATATATAACTTTTACAAATATTCATAAGTAATATTAAATACAATTATGAGAGCCTTGAATGTATTTTAAATATCATTTAATGTTCGCAAATATATTTTGATGAAATAATATATAAAGTTCACATAAATTCATAAGTAATGTCAAATACAATTATGAGGACCTAGAAGTTTTTTTAAATGTCATTTAATGCTCGAAACTATATTTTGTTGACATAATAAATAACATTCACACAAATAAATTAGCCACTTAAACCTCAATCCAAAATTAGAGGAAGTGTACCCACATTTGCATGGAAGTAAAGTGGAAAGTATATTAGAAAAACCTCCCTAAATACGCTCGACGCTGATAGATGAATCTAGAATATATCTTTTTAAATTGAATACAATGGCGTGGATTTGTTTAGCTTACCCTGAATATTTATTAAAACCTATAATGTCCGTTTACAAAACACAGAGCCTTCCATTGTTCTACATGTCTAATATTTATCACAAAAAAGAAGTAGGGCTGAATAAATTAGATTTACTGAGGGAATGTATCTAAATTTTCCAAGCTGGAAGTGTAAAACTATTTATGAAAACTTACCCAAAAATAACTTGCAGTGGGGTCAACCCCTTTGTTTCTAAAATGGAAACGCAAGCGTAATTCCCTGGTAGTTTGGCACACATATTTATAGATCACACGAACTCGACACATTTTAGCACCGCGTCTTTCTACCCGTACGACTTATACGCTTAAGTACTCATTACGCTAATGGATTAGAAATTGGGAAGTTTGAATTTAGTGGAAGTGAACCCGCATTTGCGTAGAGGGAGAGTGAAAAACTACCCCCAGTTCACCCAAACTAGATTAGAACCTAGATCTCCCCCGTCCTCAGCGGTCTAGCTCAACAAGAATCGAATCGAGTGTGCCTGAATGTTATTTAACAAACTTTTCCTATCAAACAAAGTTTCTAATCGTATTATTATTTTTGTTTCCAATACTCTTAATTGGTTCATAAAGCACCAGGGTCACTAAAAACTTTATATTACAGTAGTTTGCATTAGTTTAAAATAACAGTATCCGTATTAGAACTAAAAAAAAGTCATTAAAAGTTACGCGTGGAGTCACAGGTCAAACATATTATATAGACCATAAAAAGGAGTGAATTTCAGTGGTGCGGGGAAAAGGTGCCAACATTCTTCCGGAAAGAGGTTATAAATATATTAATCCGCTCGGATAGTTTTTTAACGGGTTACTTGAACAATAATTTACAGATGATGCCACAAAGATCCGTGTCTTCAAGATGTACACGTTGTGTGATAATTAGTGAGCTAGCTACTGTTTCCCTGATTGAACATGTTTAGTATAATCATAACCAAGTAATGAATGACCTGGGTCCCCGGTAAAATAACAGTAAATGTTATCTTCGAACTTGGAGGAGGATAGATTCAATTATCTGTTTAACCTACCGCCCAAGCGTGATACTAACTAGGCAGTGAAGAAACTATTGAGACCACAGCCCCTGCCAAGGTTGTGGTCTCAATAGTTTCTTCACTTATTAGTAATCAAGCTCCGAATTGACAACTTTGTGTGTTCCACTGCTCTCAGTCTGTGGATTCTTGACCCAGTGAGGAGCAAGCCCTAAGCACTGGCTGTTTAATTATGGTCCCCACCCTATGGGGTGGGCAATGTCCCACACATTTTGGGTTGGACCCACTGCCTGGATTAAACAGAATTGCCGACACGTCACGGGAGGAGTGCCAGACGCCCTAGACTGCACACTCCCCACCTAAGACCCTGGGGAACACATTAATATCTAATGGACAGGAACTAGGTTGCTGCGAATAAATTACGGATGTTTAAAGGAGGTCACGGGGTGGGGTGGCAGCACTGTACTGAGCCTGTGCTATAAATAACAGCCAATCACAGGCCAGGGATATCAATATCCGCCAATCAGTGTCCTACCCTAGGTAGGCATGCCATCTACTTATGGGGTTAAATTGTAATAGACTGGACCAGAGGGGACGGAGAGGTCGGGGATTCAAATCCAAACCTGATTTTCACCTTGGTTTTATCAACGTGCTTTCACACCAATGCGGGTATAATTCCTGTAAGTAGCCTTACCGCTTAGATTGAGACGTTTATAAAGCTGAATGTAATAAGTTTATGAAATGTAGTCAGACACAATAAATTGTGACTTTCGACACCAAGTTAAATTTTTAAATGCGAAACGGAAAATGATAGAAAATAAAGTGCAGCCAATGACTATGATATAATTATATGAGAATATATCTGTCATAAGCATTATAATTTGATGACTTTTGTTTTAGCAGCGCATCTTATTACCTATTCAGATTATACTGATATGTACTAATAGGTTATGGATTAAGAAATATTAATTTAGAGGAAGTGCACCTATATTTGTGTCGAGGGATAGTGGAAAAACATTTAGGGAAAATCACCCTCAGTGCAACCTACCGGAATCAAGCCCCAATCTCCCAGTCTTTGGCAGTTTAGTATACCACGAGATTAGCGAGTTAGACCACGTGGCCACCTAAGCGGGTTGAGAAACTTTTTAAATGAAAATAAAAGTTGTAATTAAATTCCAGGATAACCTTGACATATATTCAACAACTGTTGAGGGCACCCACCATCCGAAGAAAATTAAACTCTTTGTTTCTATTGGAGAATTATTTGAGTTATTTTTACCATAAATAAGTTTTACTATAAAAACTGCAAAAACACTGCTCTTTTTTCTCATGTCTAAAACACTCTCAACTTTAACCAATGAGACGATTTTAATAATATTTTAAAAACGCTGAAGAAATACAGCCTTTTAGAATGTGATAGGCCTACTTGAGAATTCGTCAAAACTTGGGGAAATCTGAGGTTGTTGTATCAAATAGTATATGATCTCATTTCGACATGTATCAATCACCAAAAAGTTGTTGAATTTGCGCGTTCAATATGTGCATTGTTTTGCATTACATAAGAACGTGAAAAGTTGTTTTCTCACATGAATTGAAACCATGCACACGAGGGGTCACGGCTTACAGACACACATTTTTCAGCAATGCATTGCGTGGTTACCCCTGGCAACACTTTTATTTGATTCAAGAAGACCGAAAAAAATCTCATCTTATTTCTTCCAAAACAGTTTATAATTAATTTAAAAAAATTCTAAGTTTAAAATTCCGGCTTCGAGTTGTGCATGTTCTAGCACAGGAGCTTAGTGATTTTTAGCTACGGGATTTTTTTAACGCGGCCCCCTCAGTTTCTAAAATGTTCAATGTGGACCTTACGAGTTTGAAACGCCTGGTCTAACACGGCACTCTCTCAATAGACTGGATTACTGACAACGGGAGTATCTGGGTTGGAATCCCAGTCAGATGCACTGGGGCGATTTTTCTCAAAATAGTTTTCCACCCTCCCTTCACCCAAATACTGGTCTACTTCTTCTAAATGCAACCGTCCTCATTCATAACATGGTAGAGTAATTATAATTAGTAGTAGGTAGCACCCGGTGCTTAAAAAAGAAATAAATGCAAGTAAGGTGCAAAATATATTAATTTAAATAGTGGTTAAACATCCTTTCTCCCTATTTTCCAAAATGTCTTATTTCACTAGTGCGGCCACTTCATACAATTATTGGCCTTATCAAGATTATGGTTTTGTTCCTCCTTGTACCCTCTCCACAAACCAACTAGTGTCAACATTCCAAACGCAAAGAGTTTAGTTTACCAACACGTGTCCCATCACCAACAAATCAACAAATAGGAATACAGATCGATAAATAAAAGCCATTGTGAGGCAAGGGTAAGCAATTAACAATTTTATAAAAGAAAGTGCCAGGAAAAAGCCATAAAAGCTATCCCTAGCCTCATTGTTTTTGTTTCAACTGTGAAAAAAAAATGCCACCATTTCAAGATGACGACCTTGAGACTCCATGTGCGCAATGGGCCGGCCCATTAATGTTGGCGAAATAGCACCAATACTCACGCGGAGTATAGTCCTCCACGTCATAGAAGCGTAGTAAATACCATATCTTAATGAGCGTCATAAAAAGCATTCACATAAGTTATAACACAACATAAAATACATTGAAACACACATATTTTTATGAGAGGTGTTAAACGTGCACTTTATGAACCAACTAATGATAAACGCACACAACTCACAAACTACACCCCGATTTTCGTTGGAAGAACGGTAGAGAAATTTCACACATATTTTTTTGTGCCCAACATTTGATAACATTTTACCATATTATTAGTGTTATTTTATAGGTCTCTATCAACAGTTACAACTGTAGATAACCTTACCTGACGTATGAATAAGTGAAGGTAGATCTAGTAAATTTTTCAAGCTGACAAATAATGTCAATTTGAAAGAAAATGGTGGTACGCTATAGTTTCTTTTGTTGGTGACGAGGTGGTTGGTGTTCGAGTCCCGGGAAAGTGAGTGTACTATGGGTGCTTATTTTGTAAATAACCCACTTCAGCGGCCGCATGGTTTAAGGTATCACTTTCGCAATATATTCGACTGCCGATGACGGGGAAAAGCCCGGTCAGGTGTACTAAGGATGATTTTTCCTAAATGGGTTTCTACTTTCTCCACGTAAATGAAAGTAAATTTTCTCTAAAGTTTCTTCATTCCTACCCCGTTAGTATAGCTATGCGAATAACCCGGACGGACTGTAAAATGAGATGCAAAAAAAAGACCATTAAAATACTAATAATACTGAGGTCTTATAAATCAGGCTTGCAAGAGAAAATTGTCCGTTACGTGTGAGGTCAAGTTTTGAATCTCGGCCGGGTACATTGGAAATTTAAGTTATTACCGTGGTTTACCCATCCTCTCTACATGCTTATATGGGTTCATTTCCTTTAAAATTGCCCTTTCTCCTGTCCTTATATGAAGACGTACTTTGGCGTTTAGCGAACTAAAAAATAAGCTATAGCACAGGCAACAACACCCAATCCCACGACCGTCGCTTCATCACTATGAAAGCGAAAGCATCAATCAAACATTTTTCGATCGTGTATGGAATAGCACGGGACCCCTTAGCTGATTTTTTTAAAGTACCACTTCTCAGTAACCATTCGGGTTATACGCTTATGTACTAATTACACTAATAGTTTTAGAAATGAGGAAGTTTTTATTTAAAGGAAGTGTACCCACATTTCCGTGAAGTGAGAATGGAAAACCATTTTAGATAAAACACTCCAAGTGCACCCGACCGAGATTTTAATCTAGATCTCCCCGTCATCGGCAGTCTAGCCTATTGTGAGAGTAGCGCGGCCACCGAAGCGGGTCTTAGCTAATTAAACAGAACTGTTATCACTGAGCATGTATGAAAAATATTATTTTCCTAGTGGACTTATTGCACAATTTGTTTGTTGCACATGGTATTGATAAGGACGTAGAAAAACAAGTTCCAAGAAAATCAACCATAAAAAAAGGCTGAACCGTATAATCCTGTTGACGAGATTAGCTAATGTCTCGGTGAAGTACACATGTGGAATAAGTTATAGTTCTTAGTAAAAAGTTTGCACTTGACAGCGAATCTATATGTATGCGCATGCATTATTTTACAAGAAATTTATTCTTTGAAAGATAAGTGAAACGAAAATAACAAAACAAGAATGCTAAAAAAAAAGACCAATTCTCGTAAAATAATAGTAGTGGATGTCTGTGCTAGGGGTTTGAGGTTCAATCCTCGTTCTCGGCACAGATTTATCTGATTGCCAAACCCTTCTTCCTTCACCTCTGACAATACGTGTATTAATCACAACTTGTGAATATGTGGAATGCCAGGCCTCCGCCGTGGTTCGGATCCCACGTTAAACTGTAAACTGTAGTAAGCTGTCCATTTCATCTCACAACCACCCTAATATTACACATTAGCGTAAGTGCGTGTAGCCCGAACGGATAGTAATACGCGGTGCTAATAATAATCGTAGTGGATGAATACTATCAGAAAGCGTCTAAGAGTTTTAATCTGCAAGAGATGCTGATTGATGCTTAGTCCTGACTGGGTATACTAAGAGCTGATTTTTTTAAATGTCTAGTTTTCCACCCGCTTCGGTAGCAAGAAACCAGACTGCTGATGATGGGGTGATCGGGGTTTGAATCCCAGTCAGGTGTAAGCCTATTGAGGGTGTTTATTGTTTAATTAGTAAGAATGTATACAATGGAAAACTCAATTAGTTGGTTAGACCTGTTTCCTTCCTAAAATAATATTGTGTGTTAAACCTGTTGTTATTGAAGGTTGTTAGTGATAGTAAAGTAATTTTATTTTACTATTAATTAAACACTTAAATAAAGCGGAAACTTGTCGAGAAGCTCTTTCGTCTTATCGTTATTACAGTTGACATGAAATTAATTATCTCTAATAGGACGTGGTCCGGGGTAGAAATGTTTCGTCAATTACCAGCCGACAAGACTAACTACGCCCATAGATCAAGTGTATAGACTTATTTTATCTATGATACTATTAATATCAACCACGAACTAAAATAACAAAAAAAAAAAAGACACGCTTCGGTGACTGCGTGGTCTAACGCGCTTCTTTCGTGTTAAATTAGATTGCCGAAGACGGGGAGAACGGGGTTCAATCCCGGTTGAGTGCACTTAAGGTGGCTTTACTTAAATAGTTATACATTCTACCTTCACGCTAATGCAGGTGCATTTATTCTCAATTAAGCCTTCCTAATACCTGACCCATTAGTGCATATTATATTACATAGGAGTAAAATCCAAACGGGTATTAAACGCGGTGATAAAAAAGAAAGAAAGAAGAAACTTCAGAAAAGAATCCTAGTCAAATATGAAGTTCTAAAATTTTATTTTGTTCTTCCCCCTTGCCTAATTAGCCACTTTTATTGACACTAGACTTTGGTGGTAAGATCGGGGTCTAATTTGAATTTAGAAAAACTGTCCAACATACACTATAGTAAATCACCATTTAATGAACCTTTTAGAAGACACACAAATAGACCAAAGCTAGCTGTATTCATCTTAGAGTAACGAGCTATCAAAAGTGATAGTTGCAGTTAAAAAAAAAGCCTGACGGATGAATACATGAAAGTAGATCTAGTAGATTGAACCTTCAAATAAGGTTCTTCTTAGAGCGATCCGTCTATACAAAACAATTTAGTAGAGGGAGTACATTATTTTAGATTTAGTGTTAACTTCATAAGCATATAAATAGGCCTGTGTGTATTATCGTTCAACTTACAAACTAACTTGATCTAAGATTTCAAACAAACAATAACTTTTTGCAAACTCAGTGAAAACGATTACTGTATGGCCCACTGCAGTGGGCGAAAAGTCTAAGACGTCATTCTAGTTTTAGACTGGCCTCCTGAAGACTGAGAGATCGGAGTTCAAATCCCGGTCTGGTCTACGGAGAGTGTTTTCTTTTAAATGGTTTCCCAATTTCCTTACACGTAAGTGCGGGTAGGCTATTCCTAAAATGCTTCCTTCCTCAAACCTAGCCCATTAGAGTAATTATTATTTTATATGAGTATAGCCTGAAAAGGTAGCAAGACGAGGCTATTAAAAAATAGTTTATGGGAAGAAGGGCTAAGGGCAAACATACTTATTTATACCTGCTTTAGGCCTCTTAGATCACTCAGCCACAGATATGTGTGGTTATAAAAATAGTTCAATACATTTTTGATAGGAAAATATTTCAGATATTTAAATCATAACGAAAAGGAATGCAGGTATTCGTAAAGACTTCCATTAGAATATTTAAGTATCTGCTCTAGACGTAGTGACATTTCTGCATTCAACACCAAGCGCTGTAGTCGATCCGAGAGTTTAAGGAGAGTACTGGAAGCTTTTTAAATGCTTTCTTGTAATTCATTTGATAGTGTTTCTAGAGTTAACGTCCCTAGGAATAAATTGCACTGAGGTGCACAACTGTACATTTTAAAACTCGGGATATCTTGATGCAGGACCACCCTTAGCAAACGTGGGGCACTGAGCGAATTTCGTTTGCTGAGCCCCTAATTATCTACCAACCCAACCTAAACCTACCCAAAAACTAAATAAAAAGTTTAATTTTTGTTTAATATTATTATAGTAGCTGGCATATTTATACCAATTTTTAGCCGTATAAGGTATCAGGTAAATATAATGTCATGATATTTAATGCTGGATGGAGTGTTTTTATACATATAAGGGTTGATTTCTCCCTAACTCTTAGTTCGATTTTCTTTCCCCAACGAAAAATTATTATTATTATTTTTATTATTAATAATATTAGCACCACGTCTTACTACCCGTTCTGGTTATGCACACTTACTTATATGTAGGGGGCGGATTTATAGGCACTATTTTTTTTAAAGGCAAGCAAATAGGCACTAAAAATCTCAAAAATAAGCACATGAATAGGCATTACAATATACAAAAGGCAATAAATAGGGACTAAAAAAAGCACATAAATAAGCATAGTAATGCAAAAAAAAGGCACCAAAACACTCAACATTTTTACTATTCATTCTTAAAATCCAGCATACACTCTCCATAAACACAAATTAGTTACCATTAGAGTTAATTACCAAATACTTATAAGATTTTCAGGTGTAAATTTTGTTCTGTTGTTTGACAATTTTTTTATACTGTGAGAAACTTCTCTCGACTTAACATGAAGACATCGGGCAAAACTATCTTAGCTGAGCTAAGCTTGACTTCAGGGATTAATGTAGTTTGTCCTTCCAAGATGTCCGCAATACTTGCCATCAATTTCCAGCCAAGGTTTCGCTGCAATACTATGTTAAATTTGTCGACGATGGCTGTGCCAACTGAGCCAGAAGCCTGATTCAGGTTTTCTTCTATTCCCGGCATTATCTTCACAGCTTTCACAAGAGGCAAATTCCTCGCCTCAAAAACTGTGATTGCTCCAAGAAGATTTCCAAAATTGCTTTTTATGTATGCCAGATCCGCACTGACACTTGAGCAGGAGAGAAAGCATTGGCTTCTGTAATGGCGACAGCTTGTTCCTCGTCAAATGTTTGGACTACCTACAAGCAAAACTTACCATTCTTTCAATATATTGTGTTCTACAAGTATAACCATTAAATTTAAAATATTATTCAATAATGTGATGGACAAGTGGAATCAATAAAACTAGTAGTAAGCGCTCACTGCAATTTTAATTTGTGAACGCACCTAAAGATAGTGTATTGTATAATACCTTTTAAATGTCACCCAGGTAATCTGCATAGTACTTCGCAGCATGAAGCCGTGTACCCCAACGAGTTAACACTAGCTGTGGTGGCAAGGGTGTGTTGGGCAGGGTGGCCTTAAAGGAGAGTATTCGTGATGGAGCCTCCAAAAACAATTTAACTGTAGAAATAATAGCATTAACATTTGGAAAATGTGATCTAATATCTTCTGCAACCCTATAAATAGCATGCACCAGAAAAGTCGCTCGAATTAACTTGGTGTAGAATACTTTTAAGTTTGCGGCTGATTTCAACGTGTAGGCCGCACTGTCTTGTCAGCAACACTGGAAACCTTTCATCGTTGTTTTCTAATGGCCACAGGACGCCTGATATAAACAAATTAACTTATGTATAATTCTTATTTTTACAGGGCTAACACTGCAAATCGTTAAATTAACACAGTATAGCTTGTGCAATTAAATTATATATTTACGCAAAGCATCACGAACAACTATGGCAATTGTTGAGCTGTTGGTTGCCTCAAGCATCTTTGAAACAACCAAGTGAGATTTCCCAGGACCTGTAGAGTCTAGTTTTCCAACAACATCATTTGCAACATATCAGCCACAGCGGTCAGTGGTTTCATCAACAGTAGCCCAGATGTATGATTCTCCAATATCTTCTCGGATCTTCTCAACTGTCTTAAACGAAATAAAAATAATGTTTATAGTAAATAGTTTAAATCAATACAATACAGTTAATATCTTTTAAATGGCAGAAAGAAAAACTGCTATTGTAAAAACTTATGGATAAATAGGTTGAATGCAAATAGTGTTTCCTCAGAGATGATTCGTCTGGTATCTTCATGTTGGTATATTTGTTGAGAAAAACATTGAAATCTGGATTCTCCAACTTCTTTCACGGAATACTTATAGCTACCATCGCAGAGCGTAAGTCAGCAGAAAATTGCTCTTGAGTTTTATCAGCAAAGTTAGCTTTAGGAAAAATAGGTTGAGATTCTGTTTTCTTTCTGGAATTCTTCATATGCATTGCAATATTTTTGTGTTGTTCTAGGTGATACTTCTTCTCTCATTTTACCTAAATATTACAAATGGAAATGTTCATTCAATAATATTAGTGAATTCTACAAATTAACAAAGCATCACCTAACGAGGGAACTAAGATTACATTTTTTTGTAAGATCATTATGTTACGCTTTGGTAAATATTTCCACTTTGTTGTTGAAATCCTTCAATAAGAAATTACACCTAGTTTGAACGATAGCAAATAATCATGGTTTACTTTTAAACAATAGCCAAAATATTTAATAAAAACTTGACTTTCAAAATTAATAATTTCATTTCCCCTTTTGAAAAGGTACCGTAACTCTTTGGAACATTCCTGACAAAAAATTAATTTTGCCATCCGTTGTGAAATTCCTATCACCACCAATCCACTATTTGAATATCATACTTTTACACAATTTCTCTTTGGGTATTTTCTACTAGATTAGTTCAATAATTTACACTGAGTCCAATACAAAGAAATGTTAATGAACAGATATGCACATCTAACAACAGCGTAATATACACAACCACTGAATGAACTAACACTGCTGTGCGCTAGAAGGAAATCTTTGTCACCAATCTGGCCAGTCTGAACCTATCAGACCGCTGGACACGTGTGTTTTTCCTAACTATCACGAGTATCACTGTGGAGTGACCTAAGGAGTGAAGGAGGGAGGGGTGGGGGGGNGGCGCGGGGGGGGGGGGGGGGGGGGAGAGCAGCCGCAAGTATTTAGAACGAAAAAAGAGGGAAGAAGAGAAAGATAGAAAAAAGGCACTTTTAAGCTCCCATTTGTAAAATAGGCACTAAACACCGAAATAGGTATTTATAGGCACTATCAAAGTTATCACATTATCTTCGCAATCCTCGAAAATAAACTTATACCTTAAAAGCCTAATTTTCAAATAATAGGAATAAAAAAGGCATTTAAGGCAAAATCCGCCCCCTACTTATGTGTAATTGTAGGGTGATTGTGAAATGAAATGAAATGAAGGACCTACAGTTTAACGTGGGATCCGAACCACAGCGGAGGCCTGGCATTCCACACATTCACAGGTTGTGATTAATACACGTCTTGTCAGAGGTGAAGGAAGGGTTTGGCAATCACATAAATCTGTGCCGGGACTGAGGATTGAACCCCGGACCCCCAACACAAAAGTCCGACACCTTACGCCTGGACCACTAGGTCACCCTGAAAGGTAAATACATTGTTATATTTAATGCCAGAAGCAGTGTTTTTATAGATATAGACTAAGGGTTGATTTCTCCCCAACCCTTATTTCAATTTTCTTCCCCAACGAAAAAGATCTCTATAAAGGTACAATTAATAAAATTGCGCTAACTTCTAATTAAATTGGTTAGTAAGTTCAAAAGTTATTGTGAGACATACCCACTATAAAGAGACGAACAAATGCAAATCGGTTAGGTTAAAATAGAGAACCCGCTTCACTCGTTCAATAGATCAAACATTATGATTATATTTTTTATTGATTATTAGTTATTATTTATTACACTGTGACAATATCTGCTAGAGCGCCTATATGGGGGCCTACTATACCATCGCACAAGAAAAAATGTTCTCACCCCAACCTGTTTTTGTCCCTCTCTCATCTAAGAGAACGCGAGGCCTCCAAAATCACGGGGTCCTTTTCGGTCACACCATTTGCACACCCCTAAAGGCGACTCTGACTCTATTGCATTCATTTCATTCGAATAAATGGAAAATTGTGCATCGTAAGTTTATCAGGAGTCGCCGGGTAACGTCTGACGCACAACGCCTCGGAGATCTTGCTCCTCAAACGATATGTTAGTCAGGGTGACCTGGCGGTCTAGGGGTAAGGTGTCGGACTTTTGTGCTGGGGGTCCGGGGTTCAATCCCCGGTCCCGGCACAGATTTATCTGATTACCAAGCCCTTCTTTCACCTCTGACAAGACATCTTGTGAATGTGTGGAATGCCAGGCCTCCACCGTGGTTCGGATTCCACGTTAAACTGTAGGTCCTCCATTTCATCTCCCAATCACCCTACCATTACACATTAGCGTAAGTGCGTACAACCCGAACGGGTAGTAAGACGCGGTGCTAATAATAATAATGATATGTTAGTCCTAAAACTATTAGTGCCCTAACTATTGATGAATGTTGAGTATGGGGTGTTTAAAGGGCGAAGAAACCCAATCATCGGAGGCTAGAAACCTTTCAATTTTGTCACAAACTAATATGCAGATTGCACTTTGAAAAGCCTAAGGTTAAATAGTTTTATGTGAGGCTCTTTCTGAACTGAATAATTATATCAGTACACGACTTATAGGCTAGCTCAAACAAAGAACAAATACAACATCCAGCCCTCAGCCATTAGTTCATCACCAATTATAAGTTTTTCGGTTATACCTGGAAACAAACGTGGGACCCTTAGCTCAGTAGGAAGACTCGCTACCGACTAGGCTAAGGCATCGGACTTTGATATAATTTATAAAAATAAAATACTAACTCTTAATTAAAGGATAAATCTTCACGTCAAACAATATAAGCATATTCTCATACAATCAATGAACAAACCTGCCTCGGTGGTCACATGGTTTTAAGACAAAGGTTCTTAAACTGTAGGTAGCAGCAAACATTGACAAATGTGAATGAATTAAATGTGTATCACATATCTTTGAAATTATAATTAAAACACCCGCCTCGGTGGCATAGTTGGCTAACGCGCTAGTCATGTTGAGCTCAACCACTGAGGACGGGGAGATCGAGGTTCGAATCTCGGTCGGGTGAACTGAGGGTGGTTTTTCCTAAATGGTTTTCCACTCTCCCTCCACGCAAATGCGAGTTCACTTCCTCTAATTCAACCTTCCCCATTCCTAATCCATTATAGTAATTAGTACTTAAAGCGTATAACCCGAATAGGTAGTAAGACACGGTGCAAAAAATATTATAATTAAAACCCTTAAGTCTATATTTTTTTAGTTTATTGTTGAAATTAACATCGTCTGGAATAATTACACAAACAAAATTTTAATGAGTATTCGTATAATTAACTAAGATAGACTAAGGGTTTCTTTTGTTTACCTGTATGTATATATATATAGTTTGTAAATTATAAAAATGTTTATTAATATGATATATATCTTCATTCATGGTTCATTATTTATATTTCTCATTTGATACACAACTAATTAAAAGCCATCACTAGGGTGTAAAACAATCAATTAGTTTAATTACTGCCCGGGGCTGATAATAGTGCTAGCTTATGAAAAAGGGTCACCAATATACATTTTTAAACCTGTGGTTTGAAAGGCACTAAGCCTACTATCAAAATGGTTAAAACTACTGATGATAAGGATATAAGGGTTCGAATCACGGTCGGGTCTACTGATGCCTTCAAACTAAATGGTGTTACATTTGCTCTCAATTCTATCATCCTTAAATATGCAGATACCCCAAACGTCCAATAATATGAGGCGGACACACAAACAAAGTATAACTAAAAAGTACCTCAAAGGTGCTTAAGTCACATAAAAAAGCACTGTGGCCTCGGCAGGTCCTAGCAACAATTTTCAAAGAAGAGCCTCATTTGACTTCTAGAAAAGTTTTTTTAATCACTGTTTAGATTATATACATATATGATAATTACTTTAATGGGGTAGGGAGAGATGAAAAATGAAGCATTTTAGAGGTAGTATACCCGCATTTACGTGGAGGGAAAGTTGAAAATCATTTAGTAAAATTTAACCCTCAGTATACCCGACCGGGATTCGAGCTCCGATCTCTCTGTTTTCAGCAGGCCAGTCTAACACGAGAGTGACCCCTTATACCATTCGGCCACTGAAGCGGGTTTATAAAAGTTAATAAATAATATTTCATATATGCATACGTCAGGTCATGTTATCTGCAGCTTTCGCTTTTGATAGAAATGATCAATCCCTATATTATAATAAAACAAATAATAAAATAAAACCACCTGCTTCAATGGCCAAATGGTTTAGGACACCAGGTACTCTCGGGTTAAACTGGCCTGCTGGTCACGGGGAGATCAAGGTTCGAATCCCGATCGGTTCTAATAAGGGTACTTTTTCCTAAATGGTTCCCCACCCTCCTTCCATGCAAATGCGGGTAAATTACCTCTAAAATATTTATTTCTTCATCCCTATCCCATTCGAGTAACTATCATAAATGTATACAGCCTGAACAGGTAGTAACTTAATCAATTTTAGAGACAAAAAATATTATGTGGTTTGATGTATTTTATAAAAGGCCCCGTCTATGAAAATTGAACTAAGCGCACCTGGGTGAAGTTCATTCTCACGTTATTCGTACCGTAACCATCGGGAACAACACATGAGAAAGAATCACACTCTTGTACGGGACCAATTACATTATGAAATAATTGAATTGGGTAAAACACAAAATCATAGCGATTTTATTTTAAAGTCCAATATGTGTAGAAAACAACTGTTTTTTGTTGTTGTTTTTGTTTACTTCAAAGGCAATCATAATTCAAGGCAAGCACATATATTTGCATTGCATAAAACAACTGATGGGTTACAGAATTTCCGGTGGTAAGTTGAAATTAATAATGAGAATGAAGTGCCGCGATCAAGTATGTTTACATAACATAACGAACAATCTATTGTCTATAAAAAGTTAATTATTATTTTCTTCACAAGAAACCACAACTCTGGACTCGATCCTAAAGGGTGAGTATAATCATGTATCCAGGAGTACCGGGATCGACTCTTGATCGTAACGCCACTATTGTACTTAAGAACTATTGATTTGCGCTTAAATTTTGACTAAAATAATGTAAACACGTGTTTGTGACTCGTTCTTAGATTATGTCTATGATAACTAACTACAGTCTATTGTTCATAGGAAGGTATCTTGATAGATAATTTCAATGTTGACCGTGAACAAATTTAAATATTGATATACCATATTAAAACACCCTTCCTGTCCAAAATCTACTGTATTTGTGTATAAGGTTTTGTGATACCATAAAAGAGCTCAGTTGAGTGATTAGGTTAAGTGGGTTAACTTAAGTGTGTTTTTTCTCCACGCGTTTTACTTCCCGTCCGGACTATAAATACTATTTATTACATTAACGCGGAAAGAATGAGGACAGTAGAATGTAGAGGAAATAACACCACATTTAGGTGGAGTGAGAGTGGGAAACACTTTAGCGGGGGAGGGGGGGGGGGGNCAATACACTCATCCGGCATTCTAACTAAGGACTTTTTCACATTGGGACACTAGTATCCAACACTTGATTACCAACAAAATGGGTAGTGTTTTTTTATTATTATATAGAATTGACTCGAGAGTTTAGCAAATATTATTTCTAGTGATTCCAACCAGAAGATGAAGGAGGACAGTGAGGAAAAAAAAACACTTACACGCAGATTTCTCTGCTCAAGGGCGGACTTACGACTCTGCCGCCAAAAGGCACTAGATAATTTGCCGCCCACTTTTCCTACCTTAATTTCTGTTTTCCCCCTGCCACCCATCATACACCAACACACATATACCATATACACAAGTGATATCTGTAGAATGACAGATAAAAAATGCTTACATTATTTGATTTATTATAGTGAGGTTTTAAAAGTAATAAGAATTTGTTTAACAATTTGAAATAAATATTATTACACTATCACAACACACACATTCAAATATTATTTAATTTAACAATATAAAGTTTGCATTAGTAGACTGTATAACATGTTACTACTACAAATTACCACTCTACCACCGCGTAAATGCAGGTACACTTACTCTAAATTAAACCATCATCCCCAACTCATTAGTGTAATTAGCACATATGCGTATAACCTGAACAGAAAGCTTCTGTGGTAGCTATTAAGAACATTCATCTCAGCTCCAGGCTCGCGTCTGCGTTTGTTTTGTGTGCGCGCGAGGCATGGGAGTAACTGTGGACTCACAAGTTGGTCATGTGACGAGCTCTAAGCCAATCACAAGATTTCCGCCTAATTAACGCGAGTTGCTCTGCTAAAGTTCAACTCATCTCTACTTCATCCGCTCTGCTCGAGATGTTCGGCACAAGAGACAATCAAATATCAAAACCAACCATCTCAAATCAATGCGCATTTGACAACGCATGCGCATTAGAGCCTGAAGCTAGCAGACAGCTTCGTTAGCCTTTGTGAGGAGATTTGAAATAACCCGTTCGTGTAAGCGTGTGTATCAAAGTCCACGACGCAGTATTATAATTCGAAAACATCCATTGTGAGAATGATCCAATATATATTTATTTATCCACTAAAGATTAAAGTATGTTGATAATAGGATGTTTTAAGTTGGCATTGCAATGCATCATGGGTCAACTTAAAGTGTGTGAATTACTGCGCAGATTCTGCGTTCTATTATCAGCAAACATGTGAATCAAGATTTAAAGGTTAAGAAAAGATCTAAGATATGACAAAAATGTCTGTAGTGCATTCGTATTTGAATGATTACTCGAAATTTTCCGCGGTGACGGTGGCGGACAAAGCGACAACGTTTCTTGTTAATAACTAGAGTATTAAGACAGACCTTTTCATTGCAGTTTTTATCCAAATATTATTTAACATTTCAACAATGTTCACTGTTCAGTATTAATAACGTCTATTAACTCTTTATCTCCATTAATGTTTAATCAGATATGATCCACGTGCAATATTGTTGGTGTAAATTTACTATTTCTATCGGTGACCTGTTGGTCTAGGGGTAGGGTGTCGGACTTCTGTTCTGTAGTCCGGGGTTCAATCCTCGGTCCCAGCCCAGATTTATTTGATTACCAAACCCTTCCTTCACCTCTGATAAGATGTGTATTAATCACATCTTGTGAATGTGTGGAATGCCAGGCCTCCACCGTGGTTCGGATCCCACATTAAACTGTAGGTCTTCCATTTCATCTCACAATCACCCTACCATTACACATTAGCGTAAGTGCGTATAGCCCAAACGGGTAGGAGACGCAGTGCTAATAATAATAGTATTTATTGACTATTTACTAATTAATAATTACTCTCCTTCGGTACTTAAACTCGGCTTGAAAATCTTCTTACTTAACCTCATTTTTAACATTACTACCAGAACTCTTCTCTTCATCTTCGAGCACAAGAGTTCTCTTAACATATTTCAACACTGTCAAAAAGTTATGGCCAGACCAATAAAGAGAAAACTTTTGCACATTCTTGCGAAACCCCGGAGATGGGCTTGCGGAACCCTGGTTAGGAATCACTAACTGGCTTATCTAGATGAAAGACAAAGAACGATAGGTCATACATAACACTATCACAAATTCGTTCCACGCGATTTAAATAGTATTACAAATACATGTTGACATTTCATTGATGTTTCGCAAATGTACTTACTTGCTTGTTTATAGCGTTTGATACGCAAAATGCACTCGTGCACGCGGTAACGCATCAGCTGCTCGCTGGCTGATATGAGGAAATCACTTTTCAACATTGATAATACGATAGTAGAGTTGTTTTTGATCGTCCTGCAACGTAAACAAGAACTAGCAATTACGGTAGTGGTTAATTTGACACGAGAGATTCATAAAAAAAAGATTGTCCTACAAGTAGATATTTATAACGATTATTTTTATTATTATTATTACATCGAAATTGTGGAGCGCTTAAGAGCGTTATTATCACTCTAGTCCTACCAAGGGAAATAAATGTTGTCAGGGTTACCAATATTTCAAACTGCAAGATACCCAGTGCTTTCCAAGTTTCTGGGAAACTTATATTGAAGTATGGAGTAGTGAAATTTAATTTTTTTCATAAAATTGACTAATGTTAAGTCAAGTAGGGCCTATAGTAAGATTCAGGCAACTTGCTCAATGGTAGAGTCTAAGGCACTGTTTATCAAAGTGTGCTCATCGGAGTAATGGGGCTCCTTGATAATTTGGAATTTTGTAGGTCTAAATCTTTGGAATACACTTCAACCGAAACAAAATATTGTAATGTATTGGATGCAGAAGACATGCGATGATTCCACGTCATCTATTAGGCCGGATATTAAAGAAATTTGCAATAATGTTAAACAGTGCAAATATTCTCACTAATTTAAAAAAAAATTAAATATATGTTATGTTAAAAATAATGATGATTTTATTTAGTTATCAAGCTACTTACTTTTTTTTAGCAACGCGTTTTACCATCCAATCGGGTTATACGATTGTGTACTAACTACTCTTATGAAGTATGGATGAGAAAGGTTGAATTAGAGGAAGTGTACCAACATTTGTGTGGAAATAAAGTGGAAAACAATTTATAAAAACCACCCTCAGTACACCCGACCGAGATGGTACTACGATCTACCCTTTATCGGCAGTTTAGTCTATTGCGAGAGTAGCGCCTTAGACCATGCAGTCACCAAAGTGGGATATTTATTATTAAAATCAATTTAATTAATGAATATTCTAGAGCGGTATAGAACCCATTCAAACAAAATCTTTATAGGGCTCCACAATTATTTTTAAGGCTGTAAAACGTTCGAGAACCGCTAGACTCTAAGACGTCACTCTCACAATAGACTGGACTTACAATGACGGGGAGATCGGGGTTCGAGTCCTGGTCAAGTTTACTGAGAGTGAGTTTTCCAAAATTGATTCCTAAACTCTCTTCACAAAAAAGGGGGTACACAGTTTCCCCATCCCTACCAAATTATAGTAAATATGTGAACAGTCCAAACGAGTAGTAAAACATGGCTACCCCCTGCACCCTCCCCCGAAAAGTAAAAATAGAAAGAACCATATCTGAAAGTTACAAAAATTACTAGTGCTAATTTCATACATCTATAAGTGGTTGCTGCCCCTGTTGATAGATGGTATAAGTAGGCCTACCTATAAAATAACACTAATAATATTGTAAAATATTATCAATGCTGACCAAAAATAGTTTGTATTTTCTAAAAGGTGCTAATAAGGTGTATGAAACTGGATTATTTGACGTTGCTGGGAGAATGTATACAATCCTAACGCAACCCAATGTTTTAGGATAAGTATTTCACTAGACATATTTAAATACAAAGGTTCAGCTTTTTACTTCAATATTTAAAGCTCACGGTAAAATGTCCTTAAGTCACAAATATTCCTGTATTTTATTTATTTTTTACCCGCCTCTGTGGCGTAGTTGGCTAACGCGCTTGTCGTGTTGAAGCTCGACTGCTGAGGACGGGGAGATCGAGGTTCGAATCTGGGTCGGGTGAACTGGGGATGGTTTTTCCTAAATAGTTTTCCACTCTCCCTCCACGCAAATGCGGGTTCACTTCTTCTAATTCAACCTTCCCAAGTCTTAATCAATTAGCATAATTAGTACTTAAAGCGTAGAACCCAAACGGGTAGTAAGACGCGGTGCTAAAAATTATTATTAATATTATTTTTTTTGCAAAATTTTCTGTCACAAAAAGTTCCGAGTTTTTCCTCGGGTTTTCAGGGGCGTGGCAACCCTGGTTGATCATCGCTCGGTAGACAAACGCCGGTTTTAACTAGATAGAGACAACGAAGCTGTTTAGCGTTACAATTCACAGCCGCACGCGAGGTAGATATCGCCTTTGGAATGCCAACAGGTTGTTTTCCTTACGGGTGTCCGTGTCTAAGTAGGCTTGTTAGAGTGGTCGGCTGCGAGACTGCTCTGATCCGGATGTTGTTTACGCGAGTATTTACTATTTAAAAAAATTAGCAAACATTCAGCTTCTAGAGGTGGGTGTGTTGTAATGTGAGTACTTGTCCTAGGTTAAGTTCTTTTTCCAATAGACTTTGTCATAAGTGAAGGATTCTTTAGGTTAAACGGTAAACCCAACCGGAATTCAAGCTCCTTCTTCCACGTCACTGCAGGAAAACCAAACGTGGTAGACGTTTCAAACCACATGCCCATCTGCGTGGGTCCTTCACAAGAGCGTATAAAGAGGGGGGATGTGTTCCGCATATACGTATCACTTACTTACATTTGGGACTCAAAAGTTCGTTGACGCACTTACAAAAGTACGCGAACTATCCCTATCTTGAGCTAGTTCTATCCAGTCCACCTCATTACACCCTATCGCTTACAGGTCTTTTATCCTCCCATCTGCGTCTAGGTCTTCCCAATGGTCTCTTCCTATTGGGTTTACCAGTCAGTACCCTTAACACTGTTCTAGATTCTCCAATTCGCACTGCTGTGCCCTGCAAGACTTGATTATCCTAACAATGTCTTGTGACGAATAAAGATTCCACATATACGTAAACAAACTTTTATTAGCTAAGGATATAATCCCATTTTCTAGCGAACTCCCTATTAAAAATTAACTTTTAAACGCCTTTGGGTCTACGTAGTTGTCTACATGAATCCTTCAAATGCAGGAGAATACTAATTCATGTGCGTAGTCGTACGCACGCGAATGTGATTGCAACCGAACAAAGGATCCTCGGCTGCCTACCTTCAGCTGAGTCTGGACAAGGTCCCGTCTGCATCCATGTGTGGTTTATCAAGTGAAAATTTATTTAGCTTTGTACATCCCGCGCTACTAAATTTGAAACTATAGGCTTACTTTGGGAATTTAAATAAATCGACATAGCCTGGACATGTCCTATGAGCAATCATTTAGCCAATGTTGCGGAGGACAATTTGTTCCAGGAAGAACTTCGGTGTATGTACCCTCCATCCACGGTAAGAGTTTAAATAAGCGCCAGCTAGAAGAAGGTTATTTATTGCAAACATTGGCTTAAAATAGCTAAGGTTAACCTAATAGGAAGTATTAATTTATTATTATTTAGCACCGCGTCTTACTACCCGTTCGGGCTATACGCTTTAAGTACTAATTACGCTAATGGATTAGGAATTGGGAAGGTTGAATTAGAGGAAATGAACCCGCATTTGCGTGGAGGGGGAGTGTAAAACCATTTAGGAAAAACCACCCCCAGTTCACCCGACCGAGATTCGAACCTCGATCTCCCCATCCTCAGCAGTCGAGCGCAACACGACTAGCGCGTTAGCCAACTACGCCACCGAGGCGGGTAAGTATTAATTAAATAATCATTTGCTTAGTAAGTGGATTCCTGTTAATTGGCACACATTAGGACTAGATCACTTCTGACAAAATTCAGGTTAAATGCGTGTTTTGTCCCTGTTCTTCAATTCTTGTCCCAAATAAATGGCTGCCCCAACTAACCTGAATCCACTGTACTTACAGGGTGGGTGTCTAGCCAAACTATATTTTTAAATTCCTTGACTTTTCCAGGTTTTCCAGATACAATTTACTTTTCTCCAGACCACTATATATCAAAATCAAGTATATTACGAAAATAAAGTTTTAAGATCACAGATTAATATAGTGGTTTTTTTTCTAGATACATAAACATTTTGAAATTGTGTCACTCAATAAAGGGACTAAACAATTTCTGCCTCCGGGGAAATGGACTATTTTAAGTTATAGCTAGATTTCGGTAAAATCGTATTGAGCCATTAAAAGATTGCCTCAAGCAAGAGAGATTTAAAATAGTTGTGGGACAGAGTCATTCTTAGTTCCTTCTACTTAAAATGTAGGTCTGATCAAATTTCTAGCATGTGAATAACAATGACTCAACTTTGGCAGAAGGGTGGAAAGACACAAAACTCACTTGTTGACCTTGAGAAATGATAGTCTGATCAACAGGGACATTGGTGTGGAAGTTATTCCAAGCAGGTATTAACTGGAAGAAAAGTGTTATTTTGACTATTGTGAATCAAAATATGAGGCGTTTTATATAACAAAATGTAAAAATTCCCTGATTTTTTCCATTACTTTTCCCTGATCAAGCAAATTCCCTAACAATTCCCCGTTTTACAGGTCGCTGGACACCCTGAATCATATTATCAACAGTTATTCCCGAATAGGTGGACATTTCTTACTTTCAGCCAATGTTTGCAATAAAGAACCTTATGGTGGTTGTCACTTACCTACACTTCTACCGTAGATGGGGTGTATGTAAAAACTAGTGGTGGCGGAACCTTATTTGTGTTATAAGATGGATTAACAAAAAAAAAACACGATATTTTTTGTGAATTTTCCCCCTTCAACACAACATCTTCGATGAATGATCTATAGTATAATTTTGCTGAAGATGTTTTAAGCTTTTCATCAAACTATTTGGTATCTTGAGGGAGTTAAATTCAAAATACACTCACTCTCTCTTGGGTGCGTCAGTGGCACGCGGACTTATTGCTCTACATTATAAGCTGTATGCTCTGCTACAGTATCCCCATGGCTTCTTTGGTGCTGACTGACAGCTCACAGCTGACATCTGACAGCTTTGAAAAGTTACCAGACCAAATTACGTATCCCTACGCCGAACCATATGATCTGCAAAAACATGTGTTTAGCAGCTGTCACTTCTGACAGTAAAAATTTAGGTATACACCTAAATGTTGACTGTCAGAAGTCAACTGTGAGCTGTAAATCACCACCAAAGAAGCCATGGGGCTACTGTATGTTACACTGTACATTATAGAGGTAGACTATTTGTATTTGATTCCCCTCCACGAAACAGACTGCGCAGTAGGTTTATCACCTTCATGCGTATCGGGTGGACATAAAACCTGCGGAAGACCTATTACCAACATGAACGAACAACCGCTTTGATGAAACTCGTAAACTTTCGACATTAGCATACGTCATGCCATACGAGGGACTCCACACGTGGCCTGCTCATGGCCCGGCAGTAATTACCCACACAGCCATGTCACGCGCACATGATACGTGTTAAGAGTGTGTGCGTAGAGACGAGTCACTGAACGAAGAACCTTCTAAAACAGTGGTTTTGAACCTGTGACACGTGCACCCGGGTACAAAGAGTATTTATTAGGGGTGCCTAACATAATTTAGCAATAGCAGCATTTGTTTTAATCCAAATTAACCTAATTTGAACCTAATGAGGGAGTTTATTCAATCTCTTTTACCCACGTGGAGCCAGAGTGGAAAACCATTCAGGGAAAACCACCTTCAGTACACCCGACCAGAATTCATACCCCAATCTACCCATCATTGGTAGTCCAGTCTATTGTGGGAGTGACGCCTTAAGCCATTCGACCACCGAAGCGGGTTTTTTCCCTCAGTGGTTTCCCACTTTCTGTTGACGAAAATTCCAGTACATTTTTAAGTATTCTACCATCCTCACCCTACAATTGGTGTAATTAAATTAGTCTACGTGGACGGGTAGTAATGCGAGGAGCGAAAAAAAGAAGATAAAGTAAAAAATAAAGTAGTAGTAAATGGTTCAAGCGTCACTCGAATCTTGGCGGGAGTGAATCGAATGGACAAATCACGTGATAATTAATATCACTCGCTTCTGAATACTAATAAATTTTTACACAATGATACTTGGAGACAGCTTTTAATGATCTTAACAAAACAATCCTACTGTGACAATGTATGAGGTTGTTGGCCATACATTTCTGCACATCTCCTAACAAAGACGTTGCGTCTCCCAATTTGAGAATCTTGTTTCTTTCTAGAAGCTACGACGCATGAAGCGAGACTAATTTTGAACTCACATGGAGGAGACTTTTTCCTCTTTAAATTCTATATCTACGCCAATGGTCTATTGTTAGAGTGCTAGGCAGAAACAATTATATTTAGCTAAAAGTAAATCAACTAAAAAGATAAATTTTTTCACCTTTTCTTTATCTGCTCAAAATAATGCAATTACATCCCTGTTTCATGAGATTTTTAAAATATTTATAGAGACATAAAATCAAAATTACTCATTAGCTGACACAATAAGATACAAAAAATAGGACTAAAAAACCAAATCAAAATAATACGGTTGGAACTCAAGAAATCCTCCGTACCAGTACCAGGAATAAAACCACTAAACATCAATTACGAACACAATTAAGGAGACCCCTAAATGGTAAATGTGTGTCAAATATATATTGATATATGCGCCTAAAATGTTTGATAATTTAAAAATAAATTGATATAGTGAAATTATTTTAAGCAAAATATATATATATATATATAAATTTTACTTAAACTCTACTACGCTAGTTTAACATATAGTCAGTCTGATCTTGAATATTTTTCCAATAATTGGAGCAAACCTTCCCTTATTGTTTACTTATAGCAGGTCCTAGCTTGTAAAAACCACGGTTAATTAGCCAAAGTTTTGGGGGGTGAGGGAAAAGGGAGAGCGTTATAACTACAAAGATATTGAGCAAGGTCATTAGGACTTTCTCTAGAGTCTAGACTCTATAGAGCTTGGCTTGCTGTTTTCAAGTAACACGTCCCAAGGTTCATTAGCTTGAAGGTAAGAGCACCTGGAAGAAGAATAACTTAAAACACAATATTGTTGGAAAATAAACATTAATATTAATTTTCAAATAAATCATTTAATCCGTATTATTAATGGTTTACGACAAAGGATAAGAATACCCAAAGAAATGCCACTGTCATTACTGTATTGTATTTAGTGTCTGACATCTTAATCGGTAGTGTATTTGTTTACTAAGCTAAAAACACCGGATTTGATTTCCGGAAAAGGTGTAAATTGTATTTGTAGTGAAATTAGGTCTACCCCGTTCGCAGTAATGAAGTGACGGCCAAAATACTGAGTGTATATCTGTTCTAGAATTGTTTTTATACTTAACGTGTACTTTTTGAACCGACTAATATCAGCACAGAATTGTAAACTAACTTAAATTTAGAACAGCCATAACATCCAGCCCCCAGCCGTTAATTCATCACAGTGAAAGGTGAAACCTCCATTTCACCAATTTTTTTTTTTTGCCATGCCAGGAATCAAACGTGGGACCCTTAGCTCAATAGACAGGCACGCTACCAGCTGAGCTAAAGTGCCTGACATCTGTTCAAGAGTTAGCTTAGTTTGTAAGATGTGGTCTGATAGTTGCTTCAAAAAGTGTTAGTTAAGAAATCCTAAATTATTAAAGTAATTAATTTTGTTTTAGATTCGTTAAAACAAAAATTCTATAGAGAAAAGGTTCCTACATATGTATAAAGAGCTAACCAAAAACACTACAAAAATAGGGGGCGTATGGGGAGGGGGTACTCATTGAATTATGTAGTGTTTGTATCCCTGTCTATCGGGGTGGAATAGCCGACTAGACTAATTTTGCCATTTTACAACCATTAATTTAATATTTTATTTAGGTCAAATCACTATTTTTAGTGTTGGTGTTACTCGCATGGGCGAGCGAGCTCGCGGAATAAAGGCCAAGCTCCTCTTGTTCGAGTTTCCGGGGACGGGGAGGTCGGAGGGAGAATTCTGTCCGAGCGTACTAAGGATATTTTTTTCCTTATACGATATCCAACTCTCCCTCCACGAAAATAAGTAAACATTTCCTTTAAACTCAATCTTTATCACCCTTACCACAACAGTGTATTTAAAAGTGGGAAGATCCCGAACGGTTAGTGAGACACTGTGCCCAAAAATACCTCGTGCTGAACGCACTAATAGATATAAAAACTAAAGTAAAAAGTTAAAAAAAAAGTATCGATGGCGTCAGCTCGTAATATAGTTATACCGACCAAGCGGCCACCGCTGTTAGCGTTGATAGTGCTAACATTTGCGGACAAAGGGTGATATGTGGTCCGCATATAGAACTCTACATTCATTTTTATCAGTTTTATAAACCAGAGTTGCTATTTATTTATACAAGTGGCTCCTCATTTGCCCTCATGAAGATGAGTTTGACCTTGTTCCAGACCCAACGTTTCACAGAAAAATCTGGAAGCACCAGGTACCCGAGAATCATGACTTTACAGCCAGGAACTTTGACCATTAGACCACAGAAGCGGTAAAAGCACAACGTAATGTTGTGTGAAGTAAATCAAAGGAAATTATTGACTGACCACAGCAATTGCAAAACTTTCACAAATGTATTTAAAAAATGTAAAATTATGTATTATTATTATTATTATTAATCCTTTGACCGCTATCTCGCCTCACGCCTCACGCCATGCAAAATACTTTAATAACTGATTTAAATGATACGAATGGCAAGAGGGTGGAACACACTACAAAGCGAGACACTTCTGAAGCAAGAAATTGAAGCAGCTGAATGAATGATCAATGCTCAAGTTCATCAACACATCATGTGACTTTTGTGACCCGACCTCTAGCCGACCCCAGAGACCTCAAACATGAGAGATTTCCAAACCTGATTCATCATTACCTCAATTTAAGAACAGTGGTAATAAAGCGAGGAGGGAGAAAGATGAAAGTAAAGAAAGGAAGAACAAAGGAAGGAGACACATGGTGGGAGGAAGAGAAGGAAGGAAAAGAGAGACGGAAGGAGAGAAAGGAAGGGAGAGAAAGGAAGGGAGAGAAAGGGAGGGAGAGTAAGGGAGGGAGAGGGAAGCAGAGAAATGAAGGGGCGGGAGAGATAAAGAGAGGAATACCGAGAAAGAGAGAAAAAGGGATAAAGTGAGAAAAAGAGGAACGGAGGAAGTAAGGAAGAGACAGAGGGAGGAAGTGAAGAGGAGAAAGAGAAAGTGTGGGAGGGAGTGAGAAGGGGGTATAGAGAAAAAATGAGAGAGAATAGGATTGGTGTGGGGTTTTATTGCTACGCATCTTATCACCCGTCCAGGCTATACACATTTTAATTAAGCTAAATTAATGTGGTACTGATTAGGAAGGTAGAATTAATAGAAAATTTACTCGCTTTTCTTCAGAGGAAGAGTAATACATCATTTATGGACAACTACCTCGGTTGAAATGTGAGCCCCGAGCTCTCTTGCCAACGGCGATCAAGTGCAATTTGTAACTCTTCAACACCTTAGGACTTGGATTGTTCGATCATAGTTTCGTGCTCGATTAGGAAAAATAATGTCACTAAGATTAATTAATACTATGACTTAAACGTAACCCGCTTCGGTGGCTGCATGGTCTAAGGCGTCACTATCGCAATAGATTAGGCGATGACGGGGTTCAATCCCCGTCAGGTGTGCTGAGAGTGATTGTTTTCCACTCTCCCTCCACGCAAATGCGGATACACTTACTTTAAATTCAACCTTCCTCATCCCTAACACATTAAGGTAATTAGAACATATGCATATAACTCAAACGGGTAGTAAGACGCGGTGCTACAAAAACACTAACTATAACGTAACCTGCTTGTTTGGTTCGGATTGCCGGTAACAATGCCGGTTGGGGTTCAAATCCCAACCGGGTGTATTGAGGGTAGTTTCCCACTCTCCCTACATAAAATTACGGGAACATTTCCTATAAATTCTACGTTCCTAATAATTAATTTATTAATGTGATTAAAATGTGTGTAGCCCTGGCGGGTAGTAAGACCCCTGGAGGGGGAAAAGGAGGAATAGAAAAAAAAAGGTGTTCAACGTAGTACTAATAATAACAATGAAAAGTGATTGTGATTGTGAGAACGTTAATTTTGGACCAACCCTGAGTAAACAATTCTTTTATTAAGTTTTTCAACGATTGTTTAAGAAGAAGAATTTATAGAAATAGAGTAGATTGATTTAGTTCTAGTTCTTGAATAGTCTATGTTTGACATAAATAGAAGTGATTCTAAAAACAATCAGCGCAGAGAAGAACAAACTGCCTGTATAAAAAAAATAGTAAATATCTTCGTCAGTACCACCCGGGACGGAAGCCAGGGTCCCCTAGATGAGGGGTCGCCCAGTTTAACACTTGGCCACGGGGATGTGTGCCGCAAGAATTGGCCGCACGGATAATATCGATGGAAATGTGCAACGATGAAAACTGTTCTGTTTCTGAAAACGTATAGGAACATTTTTCTTTAAATTTTCCGCTTTGGAAAAAATGTCGATTATTTTTCCTGGAAAAATGTAACAAGCTATTTAAATGGAACCAATTCAATCGAAATAGCCCAAATTTAATAAACATCACAAGAAAGATTACACCAAAAATATTATCAGATAAAATACAATAAAGCAATGACGCGCTACTCTCGTGTTAGACTAAACTGCCTAAGACGGGAAGATTGGGGTTCGATTCCGGTCGGGTGCACTGAAGGTTTTTCCCTAAAGAGTTTGCCAATATCCTTTCATGCAAATGCAGGTGCACTTTATTTCAATTGAATCTTTCTAATCCCTAAACCATTAGTGTAATTAGTACATTGGCGTACAACCCGAAAGGGTAGTAAGACACTATATATATATAAAAAATAAAAAAGCCATAACGAATACATGTAGTTCCCCTACGAAACAATGATCTAGACATTTTACCTAAAATGGTTCACATCTCTAATTGGCAGGCGTCGGAGGCCGCTCGGTCGGTATAGCTCGATTGCGGGCTGACGCCATGGAGTTTCGTTTCGAAGAACCCTGGCTGGGAATCACTGCTCCAGACGAACAATTACAAATTTACTTAAAATTACATCCTCTTCATTTAGTAACCTTATAATTAAGATTCAGATCTTTAAGACATGATAAAATTGTAAAATGTATCTTTAAAAATTGCCTAACATATTAAAAAAATGATCTAAAAATATCTCCAACATATTAAAAAATTGCTCTAATTATATGGCATCGCTTTTCTAATATATTCCAAATCGAATAGTGTCTGGAAAATCTTGGATAAATGTAGCCTATCAAATATCATAAATCTGTAAGATATGTATAAATATATTTTAAATTAGACATTGCATAAATATATACTATAGTCTAGAGTAATTATTTTTAATATTTTGTAACATATTTAATATTGTTTTAATAGTAATGTATTTTAGAAAATTCTTCAAACTATGCACTTTATTTTTTAGATTTGGTTTGAATATGCCCTAGGTTGAAAAAATTCCTTAACATACATTATGTTCTACAAAAACAAAATTATATGAAATGAGGGCAGCTCAAAACTTGTTCGTTCATATCTTATTCAGCAATAAAATGAAGTTCAGAATAAGATTAAAACATGTACTAAACACCCTAGATCTAATTATATTATACATACAAGTCGCTAAGGGCCATTAGTGTACAGATAGGGAAAAAAAACCCATCGTTTATGTAAAACGTCACCGCACCACAGTGTCTCCCGGGCAACCGGAAGTTGCGGGGTGCCACCAATGAGTGTCTTCCTGGCATGGTTTTTTGTCCTTCCCTCTCTCTTTCTATTTAGAGATTCAGTAGCATCTTCACTACATACAGCCGAGACTTCCTCGATTGGCGCCTGGAGGAAGATCGGTCTGAGATTGTTTTATAGGCGAGATAGATTGTGACGTCACACAACATACTTCCTCAATCAGGGGTGGACGGCCAGGTATGTACAATGCACATTCATAAATATCACTGAAGCTATGATCAATGTAAGCTAAAGAGGAGTATTACTATTATTATTGTTATTAGTTGATTTAATCCCGAGGCCATTTTAGCTACATTATTGATGATTACATCACCTTTCAGTCCATTAAAATAATCACGTTCTACTGGCACGAACAAAAATTATTCCAAATTGTTGGACAATAGTTTGGAGTCTATATTTTTGAAACATTTAAGTTTGTAAAACGATACTCCACAAACCGCTATTTGTGCAGATTAAAATACTAATAACAGTCTGTAGTCAATAAACAACAAACTGGATGGTTTTACATTTAATGCTGTTGTATAGCAATACAAATTATGTGTAATGGGCACCCTCAAACTTACTCATTGAAACTTTTGATTAAAATATAATAAAAACTATCAGCTGGAATTGAATAGATAGCTTTATTTTGGTTTAAAGTAGTTGTGAGAGGGGGCAGATCAAACCGGGCAGCCCACCCAGTCCACCCCTGTCCTCAATTCACGGACCCAGCTGCACTAACATCACTGCGGGCCATATGTAGAGTTTATTTTATTATCGGGAGTTTACCAATCCCCCAGTGTACGTATAACAAGAAGGTCAGATCGAATGGGGGATTGGCTCATCCGAATCTCGACTATTCACCATAAGTACTTTCTTTTTGCAAGAAGAATGTCTTGTCCTATAGATCAGGACGTAGTAAGCCCCTAAGTAACTGGTTTTTAACTAAATACTTCTTTTATTCTAAACGGGAGAAAATTATTTTTCAAAATAGACCACGCTAGCTCAAGGAACTAGCTTAGCCCTTGAGCTTTATTTTTTTCGAGAATTTGTATCTAAAAGTACTTTTTTTTACCAAAAGCTTTGTACACGTGCAATGGCAATTACAATTTATGTATAATATTATGTGATGTACATAAATCCCCTTTTCATTGGATTTCATATACATCACATATTATATTATATTATATTATATTATACATTCTAGCCCACTTCGGTGGCCACATGTTCTAAGACATCACTCTTAAAATAGATTAAACTGCTGAAGACGGTGATATTGGGGTTCAAATCCCGGTCGGGTGTATTGAGGTTAGTTTATCCTAAATTGTTTTCCACTCTCCCTCCATGTAAACGCGAGTACACTTGCTCTAAATTCAACCTTACTAATCCCGAACACATTAGCGTAATTAGTACATAAGTGTATATCCTAAACAGGTAGTAATAAGCTGTGCTAAAAACCCTACGTTCTACTTTTTTTAAATTATAACTACTACGTCCATCAAAGAGGTTTCTTAATACTACCAATTATTTTTTACTAGAGTTGTTTTGCTTTTAGTGTTAAATATTATAAGAACGTTTGCACTGAAGCATTAGTTTGAAGTAATTATCAACCATCCTAAGAACTTTATTTATAATCAATAATGAAAGACGAAAACAAGCTGAAACTAAAATTTATTTGTGTCCATACGAACAGAGTTTTCTTTGACATCAATATTTGTTCCTTGAAATTGACGATGAAACTAATGTTCTTTTAGGTTTTATTTGACTTGATGTAACTCAGTGTTACCTTGAATTAACAATGAAAAGGAAGTTTTAATAGTTCTGTGTTTCAACTCTCCCCTCCCCCCCTTTTCCCTCTATCTTCTCTCCTTTTTTTACTGTAGCATATACATTATGCATAGCATACTTGATATATTTTTCCCTGCTTAAGAAAAATAATGCTATCCATATATAGAAAGGACCATACATCCTGGCTGCGTTAATTTTGCATCCTCTTGAACATCTTTGAAGCTCGAATAGTTGATCGCGATCGACCGGACGATCTCGCGGCCATTTTCAGCCGATCGTGTAAGAAAACTGTATCGTCATTAAAAGTCGATCTTTAGTTTTCTTAACTCAAAAATATATAAAGTGGACGACTTTCAAATAATATTTGAGTTTGAACAAAGCAACTTTAAACGGTCATAATAAGTAATGTTAAAATAAAAATAAAAATTTAAACATGAAGAGACACATGTTCTTTGTTGGATTCCACCCCCCCCTGAAAGGTGGGGACATACATATTGGAGAAAAGATTGAATATAAGGAATAAATATGATTTATATAGTGGGAAAAAGAAGCAGAAGTAGAGTTAAGAAACTATGGCTGATCGCAGGACTTTTGAAAAATGTATAAGTCAAACGGGCCCCCAAAAAGGTTGCCCACCACTGGTGGCTAAGGCTTCTTCACTCTCGCAAGCGTTAGACTGGACTGCCGTTGACGCAGAGATCGAGGTTCGAATCTTGGTCGGGTGTAATGAGAGTGGTTTTCCTAAATGGTTTATCACTCTCCCTCCACGAAAATTCGGGTATACTTCCACTAAATTCGACCTTCCTCATCCCTAACACATTAGTAAAATTAATACATATGCGTATAACACGAATGAGTAGTAGAGGCAGTGACAGATACAAAAATATAATTTTAAGATCTAGCGTTACAGTCTGTTGTGCTTATGACTGTTTGCTTACACCCCACCCCCCCACCCCACCCCCACCCCATTCCACCCCTTCACCAATCAAATCCCTATTTTACCCTTAGTTCTCATTTTTTACACATGCAGTGTTAAAGTAAATGAGAAGTAGGACATAGACACATAGTTATATTAATTATTTTTCTGGTCATCAGCAGCGGATAGTCACGCGGACAAACTCTCAGTCTCATCAACTTTGGTTTGGCAGTGATGGTTCGAATCATGGCAGGGTTTACTGAGGTGTCGTTTCCTAAATGATTTTCCACCCTCCCTCCCTGAAAATCAGGGACTTTTTTTTTCTCAATTCTACTTTCCTCCTTACACCATTAGTGTAAATATGTGAAAATCCCGGACGGGAAGTACAACGCAAGGAATAAGAAAAAATATCATTTTTATTGATATTCCTACTTTCAGTATTCGACACCTTAGCTCAGTTGGTAGTGTGTCTACTGTGTCTACTGAACTAAGGGTCCCGGGTTTAGTTCCTGGCATGACCAAAAAATGTATCATTGGTGAAATTTGGGATTATCCTTTTACAATGATGAATTAACGGCAGGGGATTGGATGTTGTGCCTGTATTAGTCTTAAATTAGATTATAAGGCATATGAACCAAAGACAAGCTTAGCCAGCCGGTGGTGGAAAATATATGGCCTGAATTAAAAAAGTGCCCAAGACCACAGACTGGAAACAGTAACGTATGTAAGTAAAATTAATACTGCCAGTGGCCGGCCTCCTGGTCTGCATTCCTGGCTATTAATCAAAAGTTATCGGGTTTGATTCCCGATGCTATCTTAGGTATTTTTCTTAAAGGGGAATTGTTCCTATGTTTGCTATTGCCTGGTTAGTAAAATTAGGCTTAAGTTAGGTGTAAGACTTCTAGTGTCACCACATAATCATCACATTATTTCATTGGGCCAAAGTAACTGCACCTACATGGCGGACCAACCTCACAAACGGTTACATATCCGGAACTGTCAGTAGAAGGCCGACAAACCCTGATGATGGTATGCGGTAAAAATAATAATAATACAAACTACGAGCACAATCAAATTCATAACCTTTTCATTATTTAATTATCTATATATCACTTTAAAATGTGCCATTTTCTAGCAAATGCCCTTTCCCGTGCCCGAGTGGTTAGAGTGGTCCACCATAAGTCTAGGGGACCTTTGTTTGCGGACAGTGCTGACGAAGATATTTACGATTTGGTTAGCGGATTCGTAATCCTTGCCTAAAATGTTTGGTAGGCGGGGCTTTTGCTACAATATTCATAATTCATAAAACGAACCTTATCTGCCATCTAAAAAAAAAGTTAATAGATCTTCTTTCGCGTATTCATACGTTGTTATGTTATCTGCAGTGATCACATTTGATATATTATCCATACCCATAAAACAAGACTAGTAAGATTTACCCGATACGATGTCCACATGGTCTAAGGCATCACTCTCGCAATATACTAGACTGCTGATGACAGGGATATCGGAGTTCGATCCTGGTCGGGTATATTGAAGATTGTTTTACTAAATGGTTTCCCCATTTTCTCTACACTCAAATTTGGGTACATTTCCTCTAATTCACCTTTCCTCATCCCTAACCTATTAGCGTAATTAGTACATAGGCGTATAATCCTAATGGGAAGTAATACGCGGAGCGAGAATTTTGTTTAAACCCTAATGACGTTTAGTTTACTCTTGCAATAAAGACGCCATCTCGTTAATATGCGAGAAAATGTGTGCATGTCATTCATCATGTTTTAATTCACGGTTGGATTCGAGGGTCACGGCATGGACATACAAATTAATAAAGGGTATTTGTGTATAGTAGGATTCTGATAGTAAGAACAGTTTAGATTTTTTTGATTGAGGTATTTAACGTGCACTTTCTGAACCGATTGATTATATCAGCACATGACTTTCTGTGGATTCACAGGTTCGCCGAAAAACTAGCGCAGAACAGAAACGTGGTCACAAGATTTCCACCTCATCGGCGTAAGCTGTTCCATTAGAATTCAACTACTCTCTACTTCATCCGCTCTGTCTGAGATGTTCGGCACAGGAGAACCAACCATCTCAAATCAGTGCGCATGCGCATTTGACAACGCACGTGCTCTACAGCCAGAAGCAAGCAGACATCTTCGTTAGCCTTTGTGAGGAGATTTGAAATAACCTGTTAATGTAAAGCGTGTCTATCAATGTTTTGGATTGTGCCACGACACAGCGTTATAGTTGGAAAACACCCATAGGGAAAGTGACCTAAAACAATGGTTTCCAAAAGGTGGTCCGTGGGTCCACGAGTTGTTCCTAAGAGGTCCACGACAACCACCGAAAGTTAACAAAATAAAAAGTTAAATCATAATTAGACGACAGTAGGCCTAATTTTAATCAATAAAAAGTTTCCCCTCCTAGTCACCCACCTGCGCAGTGCTTACTGCGCATCCCAAGGCCACTGTTCTGTTCTCGGACCGACCAGTCGAGTAGAATCATCACGTCACTCATCATATTGCACTTCTAGTCGTCAGATATTGCAAAGTTATTCATATTGATTTGTTACGTTTTATTATTTCCTTTGATTGTTTTTGATCATGGACCGTTGGCTTAAAAGTGGTGGTTAAAAGAGGTTTCACTTATCTCACTAATACTAGACCCAAATTAATAAATTTGAACTTTTTCATTATTAATACATTTTCATGTAGGCCTAAATAACCTTTTGTGTGTTAAGTATTACATTAATTATTATTACAGCTTGAGTTAGTGTAAAATAAGAGTATGTAAAAACACACATGACTCGGATTTACTGTGCCAAATTCACAATTTTGTAAATTTTCTAACATTAATTATTAATGTGTGTGTGTGTGTGGGGGGGGGGTACTATTTTCTATACATAGAATATATTAGAAAAAAACGGGGTGGGGAGAGGGGTCCACCGATCTTAAAGAGCCTATTGGGGGGTCCTTGACTGGTAGATAATTGAGAACCATTGATCTAAAATATATGTCTATCCGCTAGAAAATAAAATATGTTGATAATCAGCTGTTTTAAGCTAGCGTCGCAGTACATCATGGGTCAACATACAGCGTGTGGAATCACTGCGCCACCGAGGCAGTTTCTGCTTTCTTTTTTTCCGCAGACGTGTTAATCAAGCTTTATAAACTAACTTGAATATAAAACAGACAAAACATCCAGCCCTCGGCCGATAATTCTCCATGTGAAAGGGGAAACTCACATTTCACCAATGATAATTTTATTTGGCCATGTCAGTAATAGAACCCATGACCCTTAGTTCAAAAGAAAAACATGCTATCAACTGAGCTAAGGTGACGGACAAGTATAGAAAATAAAATCTTTTTTTTTTTAGCGGGAAACAGTGAAAAGATTGAATTAGATTATTAATATTAATTTAGATAAAAAATGACAGCCGAAGTTCACATGACTTGACGTATAGATATATTAACATAGCTTTAAAAGTTTTTGGAACTGTCAGATACTGTCATTCCTACCAGAGTTATAGTATAGTTAATACATGACGATTACATTAAAAGAGGTTACAAACAATATATTTATTAAACCAATTAAAACGGGTAAAGATGGGGTGTAAAAGAGGGGGACCCGTTATCAAAGGATTAATTAATGAAAGGATTATTATTTTAATTGGACAAGTAATTATAAATATGAGGCACCATTTTGTTTTTAAATAAAATATAGGACTTCCCCTGACGAATAGAAACAGCAAACCACTACTCTACCAAATTCAATTTCGCATTCCGAAATAAGTGGGCTAAGTAACATGGGTTTATAAAGATCATGTTGACCCATTTCCTTTCAAAGACCATACATTTTTAATAAGTATTTGATGGGATATAAGTTAAATAAAAAAACAGCTAGAAAAACTGTTCGACTTAGGAGCTCTTGTTTAGTTTTCTAGAGAATGTACTGGGAAAAAAAGCGTCACCCTCGCAAGAGACTGGGCTGCCGGTAACGGAGAGATCGAGGTTCAAATCCCTGTCGGGTGTACTGAAGATTCCCCCCCCCCCTCTAAGTGGTCTCCTTCCTCTCTCCCTCCATGCAAATTCGGGTACAGTTCCTCCAACAATATACATCACTCATTCCTAATCAATCAGTTTAGTGTAAATACGCAGATAGCCCGAACGGAAAGTAAGACGCGGCGGCGCCAAAGAAAAGACCTATAAAGGAAACAAATAACGTTTGGTTTGTACAGATAGTCCATTGTTTATGAAGATAGCAGCCCCTCAATCATTCCCCTCACAGAAAAGATTTGTAGATGATATGTACATATCAAAGCAGTACTTGTACTTTTGAACTTGGGGAATATATTTGGGAGAACTTCTGAGAATTCCTGTTTAAAACAGTCGAGACGTTATCGATGTTTAATAATATGCCGGCAGGTGTCCGGCTATCTAGATTGAAGAGGAGGTGACAAATCTCATGAAAGTCAAATAGAGGATCAATGTTGAACGGACATGACTCCAAAAACTGACACCGATGACACTTCTTTAAACACTTAAAAAGTCTAATTTTTCCATAGACGAATACATCTTTTTATTCTCTGTGTACGGTTCCACGTCTCCCAATTCGACCTCTGCCAAGATTATTGATGGTATCCGTTATATAATTACACCAGGAAATGAAAAATGTAAAAAAAAGTATAATAATTTTATGATACTAGTCGTTTTGTGAACAGTAGATCTCGCTCCCTACATTATATGTATAAAACCACGACTTACTATCTGTTCAGGTTATAAACATATGTGATGATTACACTAATGGGGTAGGGTAGAGGAGTGAAGCATTTTAGAAGATATCTACCTACATTTTGCGTGGAAGGAGAATGGTAAACCATTTTAGGAAAGAAAAAAACCTCCGGAAGATCAAACCAGGATTCGAACCCCGATCTCCCCGAGTAGTGGTTGAATTGAGAGTTCCAGGCCACTTTCTCCCATAAGGTTAACATTGATCCACATCCTTGAATGACCTTGAATGATGTGAATCACTTTCTCCCATAAGAATAGTATTGTCTCATTACTAAGTAAACGCGCTCTATAGTTACGATTTTATCTGTTGGTTTTCGTACAACACGCTTGGTTAAAATGGTCTTCCTATATAAGAATTGTTCAAAATCTTTTACTATGCTTACCAACCTGACACGTCATATTCGTTTACAACACGGGAGTGGACTTAAAAGTGTGATGAGTGTGGACAAGTTTTTAGTCGGAGTGACAGCTTATAGCGACATGTTTCCTCACATAGTTGGGAGATGAAGTCATTCGAGTGTGATAAATTTAGTCAAATATTTTCATGGCGGGATAATTTATTACGACATAAGCTAAAGAACTGTACTGCAACGGGAGCAACATCATTGGGGAGTGTTGTCAACGTTTCAAAGTCAACAGACCAGGAATCTATTGAGAATCTCGATATTGATGAATATTACGACCCCTGTAATTTTTCAGAAGCTTTGAATGGTACAGTCAAAATAATAAAGCTCTCTCCCTCGAAATACTTGCTATTTTTAGTCTTTATTAACGAAATTAAAAGGAAGTTGGAAGAAACGCTTGTCCAACAACTTAATGTAATGGGTAATCTTAAATGGTATACATCTGCCTGTGTAGAGTAATCTCGTTTTGGAGGGGAGGGAGAGGAAAAAGTCACCCCTTACTTTCGCAGTAAGTGTATCGTCACTATTAAGTCCTGACGCATTAAAATTGCAGATTGAGGATGCATGCACTTACATGATTGAAGCAGCTTCTTCTTTCCACCGCAAAGGAAGTGGTTGGTCTGAGGACCGTGTAAAATACCTAGAGCTTAAACTAGCTAAATATGTTCCTTTGGCTGCATCCAGCTATATTTCATTACCAGAAGAGTTGAGAAATAAACATGCCTTAATTAATATAAGAAATGCTGACAGTAAATGTTTTCTTTGGTCTGTGCTAGCATTTTTATACCCAGCTGAACAGCACGCTTATCGAGTGAGTAAGTATATATCGCTGGACGGTAAACTAAATATGGATGGTATTGAATATCCTGTGCAAATACCACAAATAACTAAGTTTGAAAAACAAAATAATATATAAATTAATGTGTACAGCCACCAAGGGGAAATATTCCCTTTAAGGATAACTAAGGTTAGTCGTGATAATCACGTGGATTTGTTGTTTCTTTCCAATGAGTATGGGGGACATTATTGTCTTATTAAGAACTTGAGCAGATTGTTAAGCTCGCTGACTAGCCACAATGGTGAATCATACTATTGCAAATATTGTTTGCATAGAATTTCCAAGTAAAATCTCAGGGATGAGCTTAGTGAGCAGTGTGCTGATTTCGATGTTCAGAAGATACAAATGCCCGAGGAAGAGGATAAACTATTGAAATTTTCGCCATATAAACATATGCTAAAAATCCCGTATGTGATCTATGCAGATTTTGAGTGTTTTAATATTAAAATATCAGGGTGTGCACCATAACCCCAATCACTCATCAACTACAAAAATGACGAAGCATACGCCATCAGGATTTGCATATGTAGTCATCGATTCGGAAGGTAAATGTGTGAAACCTCCTGTGGTCTATAGTGGTGAAAATGTTGTGGATACCTTTCTTCATAAACTTGTTGAAGAAGAAACCATGATCATTGAGATGAAGAAAAAGGTTGTCTCTATGCGCATCACCCCTGAACAAGAAAATGAATTTATTTCGGCTAGCGTATGTAGTATCTGCGAGGGGGAGTTGGGTCAAGACCGCGTCCGCGACCACTGTCATCTCAGTGGAGCTTATCGGGGTGCATCTCATAGTAAGTGCAATATTCTACGAGAATACCCGTCATTTTACACAATTTAAAAAATTATGCATCCTACCTTATGGGAATAAATAAGGGGAGGGGTGAAAGTAAACATAACATAATTATAACAATAGCAAAAATTTTATTAACAAAGGACAACAAACATATAAATGGCAAATGATAGCAGATTACAAGATTTTGGTTGTCTAATTGGTAAGAGGGCTAATAGCCACACATACTCAGCATTCCCAAAATATCAATAGTATGCCTCCAAACACTCCTGTTCGGCCTTTTGGGAGTTTAGGGTACGTAGTGAACATCTTACCCCTCTGCCCAAGGGAGCCCTCCACTATCCAATATCGCGTAAATTAAACATCCCAATTGGGAACCCACGCGATAGAAGTGGCTAAACAACTCCTACAATAAGATCAAATTCTATTGAATAGAGTATACACTAACAAGGCTTACAAGCCCAAGAGAAAGCAGCTTAGAATTCCACTTAAGGTGAATGAATATTAGAGAATGGCGCAGGCCACAACGGCCAAACACCAACATGTCTCACTCAAGAAGAGTGACTATAAAGTGACCCCAGAACAACAGTAAAGTGGGTCGAATGGCAATGACGGCAGACCTAATTAGGTCGTTAATCAGTATTGGGCACTCCCAATGATAGCAGGCAGCTGTTCACATACATTATCCTCTTGATAAAACCCTAAGTTTCCCAAACGCACTAACGTTATACAAATGATTCTATCTAACGCCACCTGGCGTTGAACCTGTAACCTTTGCAACCATGCTACTAAGCTAATGGCTAATTAACTCCTAAACCTAAGTAAGAATAATATTACATATACATCTATAACTCAGGCCTCACTGATTATGAGGGTAAGTGTAATCNCTCCCAATGATAGCAGGCAGCTGTTCACATACATTATCCTCTTGATAAAACCCTAAGTTTCCCAAACGCACTAACGTTATACAAATGATTCTATCTAACGCCACCTGGCGTTGAACCTGTAACCTTTGCAACCATGCTACTAAGCTAATGGCTAATTAACTCCTAAACCTAAGTAAGAATAATATTACATATACATCTATAACTCAGGCCTCACTGATTATGAGGGTAAGTGTAATCATATAAACCTGAGAACCTTGCTAGGCAATAAGAACTAGTCCACATTTTGGAGATTCCCTGCGCAACGCCCTTATTACTCTGTCAATTAGCACAAAGTGAGCTTTAATAACTTAAAAACTCGATACAAACACACAATAAAAAACTACGGTCACAACACTAGCGGGCCTAGCTAGTCACAAACCTTCAACTAGCACGCATAATAAATACACACGATATCTCTTTCTATACCACGCCAGGCTCTGAATGCAGCGTAAACTTCTAGTGACTATTTTAGCGCACTCCACACGAGCGTAGACCAACTGGGTCAGTGATATACCAGCACAGTACCACGGTGTTGACGAGTAGGTGAGTACCAGCCAGGTACTCTATGTAGAGCCGACAAGGAGTACCAACAGGGTATCAGGTGTAGACTAGTTGGTGTGTACCAGTCAGGTACTTGATGTAGAGCCGGCGAGGAGTACCACCAAGGTACCAGGCGTAGACGAGTTGGTGTGTACCAGTCAGGTACTTTATGTAGAGCCGACGTGGAGTACCAACAAGGTACAGGGTGTAGACTACCAGCAAGATTACCAGGCGTAGACGAGTCCGAGCGTACAAGCTAAGAACCATCTGTACCAGATTAGGTTCCCCTAGTAATCTATCAGCTTTAGTAGACTGAAGGAAATCGAGTCTAATGCGGCGGGGGCTAGCTGCGGCGAGCCCGAGGTTCCCGTCCACTGGACGCCATAGCGTCCGACTAGGGCAGCGACTATCGGTGTTGAAAAGTTGACTCGTCACTCCTTTCTTGTTGTAACTATATCGGAAGGCTCCGAGGCCGGGACTAATACTGTTCTAGTGTAGAGAGACGGAGAATCGAGCCAGGCCCAGCTCAGGCAAACTGCGCCTGCACGATCAACTACGAAAAAGAGAGGGGATAAATAAACATAAGAAGGTCAAATATTACGACTCTTCCATGGAAGGGTAATTTAGGATAGTAAATCGTAGATTCCCATTGAAGATCAAGGAAGATAATAATCGGCGGGTGTGAACATGGGGCCTCCAAAAGGGGCTAAGGTTAATGAGTATTTGATATTTCTTCATGAGGTTACGTAACCATTCACTTGTGCAAGATAATCTTGATTAGCTCGGCACAATTATGACGCCCATATTATCATGCAGAAAAGTGGGAAGTTTACAGACAGAAGAATATCATGTATTCCAAACAATATGAAGAAGTATATCTCATTCAGTCTTGGCTATTTACAATTTATTGACTCGTTCCAGTTTTTAAGCACACCTCTTGAAAAATTGATTGAAAATCTGTTGCATGTTGGGAAAACTCAATTTAAAATACTCCATGAAAATATACCTTTCGATAAAGTAGATCTACTACTACGAAAAGGTGTGTTCCCTTATGACTACATGGATTGCAGCAGTAAACTGAAAGATAGTCAATTACCACCAAAATCCG
>CABFOW010004212.1:9897-28631 GCA_902141385.1 Timema californicum
ATATATATATATATATATATATATATATATATATATATATATATATATATACTATATGATGTCGTTAATATATCCCTGAATGGCCTCCGGCCTTCAAGAGAGAAAAAATATATCTTCTCTTAAAAATGATTGTAAATTATAAATCATCACTTATTTTAAATTAGTTATGGATAAATTATTCTTCCTAGTGAAAGTGTTGTGTTGTTTAATTTTTTTCTGTAGAGGTTACTGAAATGTTTGGTGGCACATGCTTGACTACTCTTAAATATTAAATGTTGTTCTAATTGGTAAAAATATGTAGAGGTTAGTGTGGTAACGCACGTAATAAATCTAAGTGAGACGAGCAGACAGAAGACAGGCAACCAGGCGGCATGGTCAGAACTACTTTCTCAAGAGTAACGAAAACATGTTTATCTGGGAAATTCTTGAACCCTTTTTTTATATGTATGTATGTGTCTGTCTGTCTTTGACTACACTTTCTCAGTAATATATGTTTACATATACTACTTGGACATGATGTATTAAAAAAAGAAAGAAAGAAAATCAAAATATGAAAATGTTTTAAAAGTGTGAATGTAATCAGGCACTTAAAAAAATTCACAAATGTGTTTCAGTTTACTTTTCTCGAGTTAAAAGAGATCTTAGTTGCAAGTGGTGTTTTCTCAGGTACCATTGGGCACGTTTTTTTAAAATGTTATTGCATGACTAACAGAGGGTGACATTACATCCAGTTCTGTCGCCTGTAATTAGACTATTTGCCACTCTGACGGCCCAGGGCATTATACAGGACACACCATAGGAGGTTGTCTACAAGTATTTGCAATGAGATGATATTAAATATGGAGGTGAGGGAGAGTGTGAGTCTTAAACATAACTTAAGCCTAATTTACCAACCACTGGTGATCGTTGGAATAATTCTACCTAAGAGAAAAAAACACCTAAGGTACCAGCTAGGAATCGAAACTTATATCACTACAGCAGCCCCGTGACTTCTTTGGTACTGACAGACAGCTCACAGCTGACTCCTAACAGTCAATATTTAGGTATATGCCTAAATTTTGACTGTCAGAAGTGACAGCTGCTAAACACATGTTTTTGCAGATCATATGGTTCAGCGTAGGGATACATAATTTGGTCTGGTAACTTTTCAAAGCCATCAGAAGTCAGCTGTGAGCTGTCAGTCAGCACCAAAGAAGTCATGGGGCTACTATAGGTTCGTAGCCAGGTTCACTGTCAACTACATTAAACTACAGGGCTGGATTAGGCACATTCTAAGCTTAGGTAGGTGAATTAGAAATAGTCAGATCAGCGTAATATGTACACTCCGTTCACCTTGAAAGGTCGCAAGCTTAATTCCCCTATGACAGACATGTCAACTTGCAGCCCGTGGGACGTATGTGACCCTAACCATAAAGCTGTGCGGCCCAAGGACCTTTTGAGGAAACATTCAACAATGAGACCATATTCTTCTTTTTACAAACTTATTTGTAGAAAATATGTTATATGTAGAAAACTGAGGTCGGTGTACCAAATTTGTTAACATTTCTTTGACACGGACCAATTCGTAAAAGGTATTGAATCTGCGCGCTTTATATGTGCAATGTAAGTCATCACATACGTATGTCAACATTTGTATTCTTATATGAAATAAAACTAAATACCCGCAAGAGATATCCGCTAACGGACGCACATTTGTCAACAATTATGAAAACTACTTTAGCACAAGATTTATAGAACGACAATCAAACCATTTATTGTATCAAATCTTTGGTAAAAAAAAAATTGTGTGGTAAGTATTATTGTTACACTAGCAATCCCGCACGGCGCTGTCCGTGACCCACTGTGGTATTAGAATTATATATGGTGCCTAATTTCAAATGGAAACTTTATCTCTGAAATGGAATCCTCAACTTGATTAAAAATATTTTCTTCAAAAATTTGTTAAAAATAGCCAAGTTAATCATTTAAAAATCCGGCTTAGAGGTGCATTTGTATCCCCTTTCATCCACCTATGTTAGAAATTTCAGATCCATGTGTGCCGTAGATTTTGATGGGCATCTCACATAAATAAACAAACAAACACACACAGACAAACAATTTATTTCATTATTATAGATAAAGAGGTTTAGTATAATTATATTGTAATATCAAGGGCTTTAGTGTCGTCAGTAAAAGAAAGGTTACCATCTATCAGGATAAAAGTAATGTATCTTTCAAAGCATTTACGAAATAAATACGGTCCAGCAAACATTGACTAAAGTATAGTTTAACCATACAAGGATTAGTAAATGCCCTCAAATAATGATTCTGATAGGTTGATATTTAAAGTCTTGTAAAGTCAATAATTACAAGTTTGAATAGTTCTACTTCAGTCCTAATTTGATACACTTTTAACTTTCAAAAATCATTACAAATATATTTCGCGATATATAAGGATTCAAATATTAAATTACTTGAAGTAAAGAAGAAAATTCTGGGAGCTCAAGGAGGCAGAGCACAGGGTGCATTGGTGGTATAAGTTCACTGACAAAAGAAATGTACCTGTCGTAAGAAAGAACATGTATTAGTAGTAGTAGTAATAATAATAATAATAATAATAATAAAATATAGTGACACGATTAAATATTAACTAAAAGTGTTATAGTTGTTGGGACATAAGGCACTTTTACCCCATTAAAAATAGTTTCGAAGCAAACAAATAACAATAATCATTTAAAAGTTACCAAATAATTAATGTATTTATCCATGACAATTAACAATTTTCTGAAGCCTGACACTTTTTCCAATCGATAGTGTGTATTTGTATTGAGCTAAGGGTTCCAGGTCCGATTCTTGACATGGCTGAAAAATGTACCATTGGGGAAATGTGGGTTTTCCCTTTCACTGTTGATGAATTAACGGTCAGGGGATGGATGTTGTGTATGATAAAGATTTAAGTTAGTTTATAAGTCGTGTATTAATATAATAAGTTGGTTTAGAGAGTGAACGTTAAATATCCCAAATAAATAAATAAAAATTAAACTCTTAATAGTAGATGGAAATTCAGGAAAATCTGAGTTAAATCCCTGTCTAGTGAGGTGACCTGGCGGTCTAGGGGTAAGGTGTCAGACTTCTATGCTGGCGGCCGGGGTTCAAACCTCGGTCTTGGCAAAGATCTATCTGATTACCAAACCCTTCCTTCACCTCTGACAAGACGTGTATTAATCACAACTTGTGAATGTGTGGAATGCCAGGCCTCCACCGTGGTTCGGATCCCACGTTAAACTGTAGGTCCTTCATTTCATCTCATAATTACCCTACCATTACACATTAGCGTAAGTGCGTATAACCCGAATGGGTAGTAAGACGCGGTGCTAATAATAATAATAATAATAATAATAATAATAATAATAATACCTGTATTGTGTACTAAGGGTGGGTTTTTTTCTAAATGATTTTCCACTCTCCCTCCACAGACAAGTGGGGACACTTCCTCTAAATCTAACCATCCTCAATTCTAAACATTAGAATAATTTTTAAATAAGTGTACAACCAGAACTGGTATCAAGGTGTGGTGCTTGAATAAAAATCTGAGTAAAATTGTTTTTGTTTATTTTACGGTACTACTACTAATAATAATGAATTTGCAAGTTGAGGGTTGGTGCTGATGCCCCTCCCATCAATCCTGAGCTAGGAATACATTCAACCCTTCGGCCAGTTAATGTTGCCCGCACCAGCTGTAAAAAAAATCACATGCCCTAGGGAATTCCTGAAAATGCAGTAGTTAACCGTTCCTTTCCTGGATTTCTACAGCAAGTGAGCGAGAAATATCCTACTAATCTGACAGAACGTCCCACGGTGTCATATGACAAATTGTTAGACCCAGTTAGCGACGGCTATGTGACAAAGGCTGGACATAATTCAAACTCAAGTCACTGTCATGGTGTCGTGTGAAGATGATATAGATATTTTATTTTTAATTAGTTGTTCTTCACTGAGATTGGAAGAAGAGGAGGCCAGACAAAAGATTGTATTGGGTGCATCCCCTGAACAAATAAATATACATTTTAGTGTGTTTTTTTTAATAAATTGAGAGAAGATTAAATTAAATTTAAAAATTTCACCAACATGAGTGTAGAAACCTTTGATTTTCTTCGTTTGTTTAGTTGAAGACAAGATTCGAAAGCCTCACACAAATTATAGAAAAATTATCACAGCAACCGAGAGATTGTTCACAAGATTAATGTAAGCAAAAAAAAACCCAATAATAATAATAACTTTTAGGAGGACCTGCTTCAGGGAAGGTTTTGTCAGACGAGCAAAACCCATCCATCGGACAGAAGTGCACAGACATTCATCGGACAAATGTTCGATGTTATATGAATGTCTGATCATGTCTTATGACAAAGTCAGTTCGGTGTGCGGAAACTGATTTAAACAACGTGTAAAATTCTTCGTTGGGCTGTCATATGACCAAATGTCTCGTCATATGAATATTTTAGTTAGATTGGTGAGCGACCGGACTAAACTTCTCTTAAAGATTTTGGGCTACCGTAATTTTCATCACTCGGTAAAAATCCATCGTCCAGGTTTTGACCCACGAACAACTTATCCTGAGGCGAGCACTTAGCCCAAGACAACTGAGGCCTACTCTTAATTAGAGGAACATGAAAAATATAGCGGGCTTGAACAAAAAAAGGGAGGCAACCCAAACCTCCCGGGTCCGAGTCACGCCTGCAACCAAAGCCCTACTTGTCGTACTAGATCAATAGGTGCTTCTTTGAAATCGCTGTCCGGTGCTGAAGGGGTAATAAGCCTAGTAGCTCAGTGCCCCCCTCATAATTTTCGTCAAGGGACGAGTCATGACATCACCTTCCATCCAGCAGGTCTTGACCTTCCAGGCCATGTCACAGCGGCCAAAGCGAAGTACAATCATTATATCCCGGACACAACAAAACGGCGGAGTGGCGTTCTACAAGAAATAGTCCCTTTGATTATTAGTTTGTGCAACAAAGCTTTCTTCAACGAATAATATAAATGAATTAGTTGGCAAATATTGTTATGTGTTGGAGAACAGTCGTAAATTAAATAAAAGGATTAAAATAAAATAATCTGCCATATATTGATTGATATCATGTACTTACCTATTTCGTACCAATAATTACTAACAATGTGCGTTTTCAATTTCAAATAAATTGTGTGTTTGAAAATCATAAACGGGAGTTACATCATTGGGCTTAGTTAAATGATGCTAGATGTCATAGTATAAAGTGATACGTACGTACCGTATTTAATACCAAGATCCTTTATCCATGTGAGGAAATTTGTCAGACATATGTCAGGGAAATATAGTGAAGTTAGTTTATAAAAATTATTGTTATTAGTTTAATTGTAATGATAAATTTACTGTGCACTTTACTTTCTCGTATCAAGAGAAAGTAGTGTAATCGTGAAAATATTTGTGCTGAGCTTATGACGAATCTTTACGTATTATTTGTTTAAACACAAAAAAAGTTAATTTTACAATTATGTTTTCTTCCTGTCTGTATGTCCTTGCTCACAGATTTTAAACTGTTTGGTGGATTTTGTTTAAATCGGATATCTAGATGCTATAATTATATCTCTGAGCGGTTTTTTTTAAAACAAAATTGGCCCTAGCTCTCAAATTAAGGGTAATTTACTGATGAGGGAATTTTTTTAAATTCCAATGTTTTCTAAAAATTAGTTTAATGATTTCGTTTAAAATTTATATCTAGGGAGTGTTTGACCTCTCAAACAACACTGTATATTTGGTTTTAGGTTAACGTTATTAACGTTAGTGTACTATGACTGTTATTTTAATTTGAATATTTTAAAAATGGCTCTAGCGATTTAGTTCAAAGCGGGTATCTGTTAAGTTCTTTATGTTGTAAATAAAGCTACATATTTATTTTGTAATAATTTACTGATAAATGATTTTTGTAAAATTCAAATGATTTTTAAAATCCAGCGATTTTGTTCTAAAGTGATAACAGGGGGGACTATTTTACGTGATCAATAATGATGTATGTTTATTATTCCAAACTATATGAATTTAAGGGTAATTTACTGATCACAAATAATAGAAATCTTGAAAAAATTTTGATCAGCAAGATTGAAGTCAAAATGGGTAGCTGGGAATAGTTTTTCATGAAAAATAAGAATAGATTTTATTTTTTTTACAAATGAAACATTATTTTAAGAAGATTCCCAAATAATGTATTTTTGGAAATTTTAAATTTGTTAAAAATATTTTAACAGTTTGGTTTAAAATTTGTATATAAAGTGTGTATATTGTTATAAGTAAGATTATGTCTTTGTTTTTATGAGGAGATCTTACGTAAAAGTAATTTACAGAAAACCTCTTTTTTGAAAAAGAAATTCTAAGCTATAATACACAATATTAAAAAGTTTGTGCAATACACCTATTATTTTAAAACGTTTTTTCTAACAAATATATATAATTAATATAATTTGAGCAACGTAATTTATATATGTTAAATTTCAGCTCTTACTGGAGGTTTTTAAAAATAAAAAAGAACGTCGCATTAAGAAATACTCCCGATATCTCATCGACAAAACAAAACGTCCACTAAGACGTATCTCATTGAAGTTACAAATATTTGTAAAAGAGGACTAACGACATTCTAAATAATTGCATCGTAATATGAGAAGATTGGAATAAGCAGGTATAATGTCACTCCGGCCAAAGTTTACCCAACCTTTAAAGATAATATCGGTTTTCTTTACTATCGCATGGTGCCATTAATACACTGTCCAACTCGTAAGGTTTGTTTTATTAAGATCGAGCGCCTTACTTACTACACAACAAATCTCCGAACTCGAGATTAATAGTAGCGTCTCTAAAAATTTGTTAGATCGGAAGTTTTATTTTTGTTTGGGAACAAGAAACTTGGATTGCAATAAAATGTTTTCTTATCATTTAAAATTAATTTAACCATAACTTTTCTTGAACAAACCGTTGAACTGTCTTTTATATAATTAATTTAAAAAAAATTGTATTTTCTACCCGATATTTTCATCAAAATTATTTTTTTGAATTTAAAATAATTCTTTAATAGTTTGATTCTTTTTTTTTAATATGACTATGACTTCCAAAATATGATCTAACGGTGTCACATTGTTTCAATGAATAACTGTTTATACTAAACATTTAATGTCTTACAAGTTTCTAAGTTATTAATTTAATTTTAAAATAAGAATTGGCTTTTGAAGAGAAATAAATAATATAATATTTCAATAAATTGTTAACCCTTGGCGAGAGTAAACACGAGTATCCTAAACTCAATGGGCAGAATCGTTACCGATATAATGATAGCGTTTTTTTTTTCAAAATTACCCTTTTAAATCTTATTATATGAAATATAAATATGTACTTTTAGTAATAAAAATTAAATCAAAATATGTATATATTAAAAAGCGAGTTTTGTATTTTGAAGATTAGTTTAAATGCAGATGAATATATATTTTTTTAAATGTATACATATTCAAATCAAGCTGTTTTAAAATTAATATTAATTAATTTGTAGTTTAATCGTAACTATATTTAACATTACTTCAGAATACCCTACCTTACTTTTGCAAGGAAAATAAATAGGCCTACATTTAAAATGTTTAGAAATAAAAAATTCCTATTATTTTAAACTACGTAATTGCAAAATATAATTAATCAAAAGATTATTTAGTGGGATACTAAATTTTGATTTAATGAACCTATTGTATGTATCACTATAACTGTATTATAATATACTTGTATTAGTATTCACATAATTCGTTGTGAAAACGATCAACGTGTCTTAAAAAATGATTTTTCTATTAAATTAATCTAATTATTTTTAAATAACTGAGCACTAAATTACAAATAAAATTTCATTTTCCTTAATATATTTGTAAGTTAAAATTAAGTCATCTGATTTGTATTTTTGTAAGTAAGATTAAAATAACACTATACTATAATACTGTATCTAAGTTTTTTAAAAAAAATGTCAAATGCAAAACATTAAATTAAATCTATTAAAATAGCTTTATTTTATTTTAATACTATGATAAGAAATAATTTTCTTATAAACAATAAGTATTAGTGTTGAAATTATTGTTTTAAGGCTAATGTATTTAGTTCCCAGTTGAGTAAAAAATTGTGTAACATTAACAAAATGATTGTGCTGTGCTACTATGGTGAAATAGAACGACAAAAATGATTGGGGCCATTATTTCCTCACTTTTCCCTGTAACTTGGAGTGTTGGCCTTTACACGACCCATAAATACATCTATCTGGTGATATAAATCTGTTCCACGCAGCTTCCATTCAAATGTGTAGCCCTGTTTCGTTGGTAAAACGACAATGTTGCCAACCTTGTGTCGCCAACATTCATAGTATGTGGAGCGTCTACTCGGAAGATAGAGAGCTCTAGTGTTATATACGGGATGATACCGGGTTGAATGGTTAAAGTTTGGGAAGTGGTATTGCATTTTTTTTTAAACTAGCTCAAATTGTATTTTGGAGACTTTCTAGTTTTCGATGTCTTTTCGCGTAAATAGCAAAAAACTAAATAAAAACCCAGCCCTAAGACAAGTATTGCAACTATCAATAACATAACGAGTGGCTGAACGACATTGTGCGACTGTTGTCTTTTCGTATGCTTGCGCCATCTTTATTCGAAATCATTGAAGGTCATTAGGAGGCACTTCATACACTTTTTACTTGAGAGCTCTCTATAAAATAAAATCTAATGTCGTTAAATCAGGTTAACGGAGAAACTAAGCCACAGGTCCAGTAAGACCGATCCATCTTCCAGGAAAATTAATATTAAGCCATTGCCGAGGACCTCTGCAGAAATACGTGTTTTTATTTAGTTTTTTGCCGTTTTAGCGAAAACTATCAACTCTCCAAAAGACCGTTTGAGTCAGTTTTTTGATCCACTACCACTTCCAAAGTTTAGCCGTTCCACCTGGGAACATCCTATATATATATATATATATATAATATGTGTGTGTGTGTGTATGTGTGTTTGTACATGCAACTAAGACACGTATATTTGAATAGTGATAAGAATAGTAGGAAAGACCTTTTATAAACAAAACATAGATAATGTTTGTGGTCAATGTTGATAAAATATCTTCATGTCTTCAGCCTGCAAGTGAGCTATACGAACTGAGCGTTTATTGCATGTTGGCGAAAATAGTGCCAACATTTGCGTATAGAGAGTTTTATGGATTCAGCACAGCAAACACTCTGACCGTTACTCTCAGAAAACCTGGACGCACCAGGGATCGAACCCGGGGCCTCTGGATCTGTAACCAGGAACTCTGACAACTAAACCACATCTTACTATTTTATTTGTGATATTTTACATGTATTGGTACAAATTATCAAAAGCGACAGCTTCAAATCACATGTCTTAAAACATAAATATATTAAATATATTTGAATATGTTTGTATAACTTTCAACCCGCCTCGGTGGCGTAGTTATCTAACACGCTAGTTTTGTGTTGAGCTAAACTGACGAGGAGATAAAGATTCGAATCTTGCTCGGACTAACTGGGGTTGTTTTCCCCTCTCCCTCCACGCAAGTGTGGGCTCATTTTATCAATATTAAACTCTCCCAATGCCTAGCCCATTGGCGTAATTAGTACTTAAGCGTATAACCCGAACGGGTAGTAAGACGTGATGCTAGGTATTAATATGTATAACTTTCTTCCTACCAGAATCCTATTATAGTTTCATTCGCAACGATAAAAAGCAATCCTCTTAATTTAGCCTTTTCTTGATGTAATAAAAAGGACTAATTAGTTGATCGTGTATACATATGTGTCTGTGTGTTCATATTAACTTTTGAACCAAGCGGTATATTTGAGCCGAACTTGAAACACATAAACATAGACCACTCTGTAACACCACTAGAATGATTTGCTTTATCTTATTTTGGTCTCACTATTTAAATCTAGGAGTATCCCAAATTATGTAAAACTAAAATAATTATGGAGGCTTGTTTAGCAAAAATAAAGAAGTATTAAATATTTAGTTACACTAATCAATATTAGAATACCTTTATTTGGACTGTTAGATTAAAAAATTATAATTGGTTCAAGAGGTAAAATATATTCAGAAATAAATTAGTAGGATGTCCATGAATTGCAAAAAAAAATAATCAATTTAGAAATTATCTTAATTGATGAGCTATCTTAATTTATTTTTGTTAAAAACTGAGAACTGCCTCGTAATAGTGATCTGGTGGTCTAGGGGTAAGGTGTCAGATTTCTATGTTGAGGGTCCGGGGTTCAATCCTTGGTCCCAGCACAGATTTATCTGTTTACCAAACCCTTCCTTCACCTCTGACAAGACGTGTATTAATCACAACTTGTGAATGTGTGGAATGCCAGGCCTTTACCGTGGTTCGGATCCCACGTTAAACTCTAGGTCCTCCATTGTATCTCACGATTACCCTACCATTACACATTAGCGTAAGTGCATATAGCTCGAACGGGTAATAAGACGCGGTGTTAATAAAATAATAATAATAATAATAATAACTGCTTCAATGGCAGCAATTTTCAAGGCGTCACTCTTGCAAAATACTTGACTGCCGATGACAAGAGGATTGTGGTTCGAATCCTGGGAGGGTGTACCGTGGGCAGTTTTTAATAAATAGGTTTCCCTCTCCTTCAACGCAAATGCGATAACACTTCTTCTCATTTCAATTTCATTTATCCTTAACTTATTGGCGTAATTAGTGCGTATGCCTATAGCCAGATTGGCCTATCAAAACTTACATTCGTTCACAAGGGGTAATTTTTACTTTCTCATTATCTTACAGGTAGAGCAAGTATTGTGATAATAAAAAAAAATTGAACTCGAGATTTTGAGGAATGTCGACGTTTCATGACCCCCCGAACCCTAAAAATTGGTTTTTGCAATACCGTCTGTGTGTTTATTTAAACTTAAAATTAAGATTATTTTAATACAGGGCAAAATAAAAATAGATTGTGGCTAAAATTCGTATCTGGGCGTTGATTAAGATTATAAATAAACTGGATAATTTCATTTTCCCGTGAAAATGAGTTTTAGGGTACTTTACGGAAGCGGAAGTTTCCGTATCTCAGCAACTATTTGGGATACCAAATAACTTATCATGGCAAAATTATAGTATTATTAAAAATAAAAATACACTTTTATTTGAAATATATTTTTATAAAACCAACAGTTTCTGAGATATTGGCAAATATATTAATACAATTTTGTGAACTTGAGTTGTAAAGAGATATTAAGATATTGCTTAAGTTGTAACGCCATATTTCTCCAATGCCATAGAGTAATTAAATATAAGAAAGTCTCTTAAAAAGTTTATGTTGTTTTTCCTTAAACCTCGTAGGAGGAATGTTTATACAACAATGATATATCTCCATTTTAGACTCAATAGTTAATATTTAAATATGTATTGGTCAATATTTAAAAATGAGGAATTTAATAGCAATGCGATGGCATGAAGATTTGCAACACCTAATAAAATGTCAAAAATATTAACCAGAAATTAAAATTTTAATACCATGTGTTGGACCCAATATTTATATTTTTATCGGTCCAAATATACAAATGAGGACTTTAATTTTTTTTTAATAAAATTATTTTGAAAAAAAACTACTTTTTTTTTGCCCTTCTGTAAACTACCCTTAATTTTAGGGTTAGATATCCAATTTCCAAAAATCCCTCAGGGAAACCCCATGAAAATCCTAGATACCAAGTTTTAGCCTGATAGGTAAAATAGTTTAGGTTCTAGTTGGAAGTACAGATAGACAGACAGACGGAAAGTCAAAAACCACATTTTTGGATTCGGGGGATCATGAAACGTCAAGATTTATCAAAATCTGTAGTTCGATTTTTTTTTTACGATCACAATACTTTCTCACCTGTAAGATAGCGAGAAAGTAAAAATATTTAAAAAAGCATTTTTTGGGTTCCTTTTAGGGGTTTAGATAAAAAGTCGTCCTGTAAAATGAGTGTAGTTTGACTTTCTCCTTTTTTACTGTATGCTTCATATCTATTCTAAATAAACTATAAAAAATAATGTGGATATATCTTCTTCTTTAATTTTTAAATAAATGATATACTTATTTATTTAATTAAAAAGTAATTCATGGCACTTAGCTTTTAAGTAAGCTATCTGGAATATATGAATGAAACAAATACTATTTTATACGTGTTTTAGTAGATTAATAAACACGTACAATTGAGACCTCGACATGTATTATCAAGTTAGATCATGTGTTCATGAGGATATATGGTTTGACTGTCATCATAATCATCATCATCATCATCTAGCATAACACGTTACTCCACAACACTTAGACATGTAAGGTAGTGGGTAGGAGATTGAGCACCTTTGAGGGTTTTTCGTACGCGAGTCAGGATCTAAAAACTGCTCAAATAGAGAACATGATTCAATAAAATTAGTAGTATTCTGGTAGCAAGGAATTAAAAAAAAAAGTTTTTATGGTCAGCAATTATCACATTAAATAAATTAATTAAGGATACAGCGGAAAAAGGGTAAAAGTAACACTACCCACAATTGTCAGAAAAATGTTATATCTCAAACCCCATAAGAACCCCAGCAAATACGTTTTTAAATTAATCCAAATATGACAGAGATCTCTTTTAACCATTATCTGAAAGTCCTTTAGAAAAGTTTTAAAATTGTCTAACGGATGAAAATTTAAATTGGACTTTCGCCCTTTTTCATCGCTACTTTTCAATAGCTAAATATTTTAATAAAATTATAATTGCATTTTATTTAAATAATGAGTTATTATTTTTAAAATGCATTTATCTATTGAAATAGCATTGAGCCTTACTACCCGTTCGGGCTATGCGTTCAAGTACAAATTACGCCAATGTATTAAGAATGGGGAAGGTTGAAATTATAGGAACTGAACCCGCATTTGAGTGGAGGGAGAGTGAAAAACCAAGTCTACCCGACCGAGATTAGAACCTCAATATCCCCAAACTCGGTAGTCTGGCTCAACACGAAACTAGCTCGTTGACTAACTACGCCACTGAGGCGGGCATACGAGTATACGGTTAAATCATGTATAATCAATTAATAAACTATTATACTTTCTTTTAATTGTTTCTTATTTATTCAAAATATTTTTAATTTGCGAAGTATATAATGAACAGTACGTAAGTTATTTACTGCTTTTAATAAATTTATTTATTTCTAACATCAGTCTTCCAAAGGTTGAGTCTTATTTGCAAGGCATCTTTAGTAAATATTAGGTGACCTGGTGGTCTAGGGGTAAGGTGTCAGACTTCTATGCTGGCGGCCGGGGTTCAATCCTCGGTCCCAGCAAAGATTTATCTGATTACCAAACCCTTCCTTCACCTCTGACAAGATATCTTGTGAATGTGAGGAATGCCAGGCCTCCACCGTGGTTCGGATTCCACGTTAAACTGTAGGTCCTCCATTTCATCTCACAATCACTCTACCATCACACATTAACGTAAGTGCGTATAACCCGAACGGGTAGTAAGACGCGGTGCTAATAATCATAATCATTTAGTAAATACAATATTAAGTAAAATGTTGTAATTCTTTAAATATTATTAATATAAACATTAAATGAATCAAACTCTTTGAATGATATTTTAACCCAATCTATATTAAAGGACAAACTATCAAATTTTGGTGTCAATTGTCATATTCATTTAGAAACAACAAAGACCACTTTTAATTTTAATTGAGAAAAATTATGTTTAAGAAAAAAAATGAGTGTGAAACATAATATTACTAGGTGTTACTAAAAATATTACAAAGAATTTAATAGCTGTTGCTATAAGTCACATCGGGGGGTCCATCTTCCTTTATTACTTTTTCTTTTTTCATACGAAAAATAAAAAAAATAAACTACTTATTTGAAACTCTGGGCATATTTTGTTGTTGTATTTAACGAAGGTAATGGGTAAGTGATATATTTCCGGCGGGTGTTCTGGGTTGTATTATGTATGGGGTCTGGGTCCAGAAATCCTCATTACTGCTCCTGTTTGGGTCGACCACCTCCGGTCTACTCCCCCCAGGAGGTCAACACACGGGGCCAATCCTCGGCCTGAGAAATACCACACACTATAAATCCAAATGAAATGTTGGTTTTCGTGTAATTGTGTATCTTGGCTTATGGCAATGACACGGCATCTTTTTTTAAACTTTGGATAACTAGCCTTGCGTTTGAATTTACTTGACACGTCGGATTATACATCACTTATTTAGTATTACTCTACTCATATAATCACACTTTATTAACAACGTCCCTTTTTATGACTATCATGACGATAAATAACTCAAATATTAATAATGGACTTAATTGTTTAAAAAAATCCCCCCTATTAAGCATGTATATAATATACTACTTTCATTGACAGTATTTAACTTAGCTCCCAATTATTTTTAAAAAAAACCTGCTTGTGTACAGTTGTAAAACGTAAACGATTAAACTTTCGTTCGTGACGCTTTCATCTTCAGACGTAGAGAGCACACATCGATCTAGAAAATGACAAACGGAGATCTAGAACGTATAATGTACCGATCTAAAACGTACGTAACACCCATTGAACTAGAGCGTAGAATCCACCGATCTAGAAAATAACAAATGACGATCTGGAACGGAACATACACCGATATATAATGATTTATCCAGTGAAGGTATAATGTAAGAAACGTTGATTTATAACGGGGTTTTTCCTTAGCACCAAGTCTTTCTATCAGTTTAGGTTATACGCTTATGTACTAATTAAGCCTATGGTTTTAGGGATAATTAAGGTTATATTTAGAAGAAGTGTACCCTTGTTAGAGTGGATAGTGTAAAATACCCTTTTAAAACAACCATCCTCGGTACACCCGACTGAGATTCTAGCCTTGTTCTCCCAGTAATCGGCAATCTAGTCTACCGCGAGAATAGCTCCTTAGACCATGCGGCCACTGAAGTGGGTGTAGTAAATATTGATCTAGATTCTAGAATATATCATAAGTCAATCTAGAACGTAGTATATAACTTTATGAAACGTTGAATGCCCCGGTTAATAACGTAGCACTTTCCGATATAGAATGTAACATAACGATTTAGAACGTAGTATGTGCCAATCTAGAGCCTTAATTAACATTATTATTAATTAGCAATAATTAACTTGTGCTAAAATATATTCCTACCAAACCTCATGTTTTTTTTTAAATCATAGGAGCCTGTAACAATTATTCAAAAGTGCGAATTTCAAATAGCACCCGATTGTTGTTGGTGGAGAGTTGGAAGTTCGAATACCGACCTGGTGTATCAGGGGTGGTTTCCAAATAATGTGGGTTTCACTTTAATGTTTCCGTCCTATTTCCATTCTAGAGTGAACACATTTATTCTAGGGTATTTTATCGTATTTACATACATAAAGTCGTTGAAAAACCTTATTATAAGGAGGCCGCCTTGGTAATAAAGACAAGAACCAATCGTTGTCAAGCCACACGGCTTAAAATACAATGGTCTGTGTATTTTCTGGAATAATTTTTTGGGAATCAAACCCAAGACCTCTGGCTTTGGCGCACCAATGCATTACAGACTCTTCCGTAAAATATGAGTGAGTAAAGGCCCTAAACACGGGCCAATTCCTAGATACCTCAGTGGTCAGAGCATTGGTGTACTAAGCCGAAAGTCCAGGGTTCAATTCCCGTGTGCAGATGTTATTTTAAAATGTAATCGATTATAATCTGTCTAAAATTATACTCTTTTTTCCCCTTCATTTACAACCACGCTGTGTCATGTGGAAATAAAACGAATATTCTTCTTATCACAACGTCAAGAGAAAAGCTCGCTGCTAATTCTCAAATACCTTAAAATCATCTGTTGGGAGACTTGCAAAATCCCGGTTTTTGTAAGAGGAAGATTAAATCTAGAGTTCTTTTTGATAAAGACTATTCTTATAGACAAACATGATTAAAATGTGTTTTTAAATTAGCTAATGTCACATTTAAATATTTATAAAACTCAAAATAGAGAGATTTTGAGGAATTTGTTGAAATCTTTCGACTTTATTTTGGCGTGAACCATATTTTTAAATAACAAATTGTTGAATTGAATACTGCGTTGGAGGTATCCTCATTAAAAAAAACTCAGTAAACTCATTAAAAAATAAAATGAATGAACTAATAAATTCCTTCCATGTTGAACAATAAACAATGAGATCTCTTACCACCCAAAATTATTATAAAACGTCCCCTGAATTAGTGGGCACATGTTCTATCGCCTCATTATCTCGTTATACCGGATTGATTGTGACGGTTCTATCGAGGTTCAAATCCCGGTAGAGCCTACTGATGGTGTTTATTGTTCTTTAAGGGCTTGCAAATGTATATACATTTTCTCAGAACTCTACTTTACTCATCCCTAATTTGTTAGCTAGCGTAATTAATACAAATGGGTGGAGATACTTGAAGGAAAAAGCCTAAGGCATCAGTTTCATCTGGTTTTTTGGTGATAGGAAGGTCGGGGTTCAAATACTGGATGGGTAGATTAAGGTATTTTTCCCTACATCGCTAGCCATTATATTCCCATATAACTGTGGGTACATTTTGTATAAAATTCTACCTTTATGATTTCTATCCCATTAAATGTAAGTATTCGAACTATCCGGAAGTGTATGAAGACGGATACACTTGTGAAATGTTTCAATGATGTGACATCACTTTGATTATGTTACTCCGCGTCTTACTACCCGTCCAGACTATACGCATCTAGTCACACTAATATAAGATTTGTTTTTAGCACATCTTACTATCCATTAAAACTATACACATGCACTAACTACGCTAATGACCCACTTCGGTGGCGTAGTTGGCTAACGCGCTATTCGTGTTGAGCTCGACTGCTGTGGACGATGGAGATCGAGGTTCGAATATCGATCGGGTGAACTGGGGGTGGTTTTTCCTAAGTGGTTTTCCACTCTCCCTCCACGAAAATGCGTGTTCACTTCCTCCAATTCAACCTCCCCAATTCCTAATCTATTAGCGTAATTAGTAGGCCTACTTAGAGCGTATAACCCGAACGGGTAGTAAGACGCGGTGCTAAATAATAATAATAATAATAAAAACTACGCAAATGTGTTAAGGATAAATAAGGTTTAATTTTAAAGGAAGTGTACCCAAATTTGCGTGGAAGAAAATCGGAAAAACTGTTTGGAGGGGAGAACCACCCTCAGTACACCCAACTGGGATTCGAAAGCCGGTCTCCCGTCATCGGCAGTCCAGTATATTGGGAGAGTGAGGGCATAAAAATGTACTTGCATTTTCATGGAAGCAGAAAGAGAAACCATTTAGATAAAAAAAAATTATTAGACCCAATGGGGATCAAATTTTGACCTCTTCATAGTTGACTCCATGAGCTTTACATTTAATCTGCGACCCACCGGTGCGGGTATGGGAAAATAGTTTTTTTGGACTTGAGTCTTACTGCCCGTTCGGGTTATACGCTTATGTATTAATTACACTAATCGTTCTAGGGATTAAGCCCGCCTCGGTAGCGTAGTTAATTAACGCGCTACTCGCGTTGAACTAGACCACTGAGGACGGAGAGATCAAGGTTTGAAACTCGGTCTGTTGAAATGGGGAGGGGGGAGGGAGTTTCTAAATGGCTTTACACTATACTTATAAGCAAATGCCAGTTCACTTCCTCCAAATTCATCCCTCTCAATTCCTAATCCATTAGCATAATTAGTACTTAAGCGCATAATCCAAGCGGATAGTACGACATGGTGCTACATTAACTAGATTAATTTTAAGGATTAAGAAGATTATATTTAGATGAAGTGTACACACAATTTCTTGGAGGGAGAGTGGAAAACTCTTTTGGAAAAACCACCCTCATTACACCCTATTCTAGATTCGACCCGTGATCTCCTCTTCGTCGGCAGTCTAGCCTACTGTGATAGTAGCGCGTTAGACCATGCGGCCACCGTAGTTGGTTGTAAATATAGTCCATGTGTTAAAATACGGATTATTCAATTTTGACAACCGGCAATAAAACCAACGTGTCAAATAATCGTCCATGGAAAGGTACAATTTATAGTCAAACGGGTGTAAACCAATTAACTAAACATATCCATTACTCTACTATTACAACAAGTTTTTTTTTTGTTTTGTTTTATCTTCTTCCTACCTATCCTTCCGAGTCGTCTCGCCAAAGGCGGGCAAAGAACATAATTCAAAAGTTAAATTACCAGGTAGCCAGAGCTAACTAGCTAACAATCCCTGGTAACGGGTTGATTCAGAAATATAACACCATTGGTTTTTGATAAAATAAATAACTCAAGCTATGTTACTAAATTGGAAGTATCGACTTTTTTTTTAATGTGTTTATCCGTCGGGTAAGATATAATACTTCCTTCCTTGTATTTCATTTCGTAATCTTCTATCCTATAGTCCCATTTATATGGGAAAGGTTTTATCTGACAGAAAAGTTACCTAATAGATCTACTTTCCATATATTTACGTAAATTAATGTTATTATTATTATTATTATTAGCACCGCGTCTTACTACCCGTTCGGGTTATACGCACTTACGCTAATGTGTAGTGGTAGGGTGATTGTGAGATGAAATGGAGGACCTACAGTTTAACGTGGGATCCGAACCACGGTGGAGGCCTGGCATTCCCCACATTCACAAGATGTCTTGTCAGAGGTGAAGGA
>CABFOW010004212.1:33060-49071 GCA_902141385.1 Timema californicum
TATATATATATATATATATATATATATAAATGAAACATTTGTGTTGAGCACCTGTAACACACTCACTACAAGCGATGTCCTAAATATTAATATTAGATATCAAAAAAACATAATTTAAATCGCCATTATAAGAATGTATTATCAGAATCGTTACTTTAATGCAGGTAATATATTACTCATCATTAAAATAATATGTATATGAATTGTGAACTATATTGTGTCATTCCAGAGTTATTTAATTGCAAATGATTAATTTCAAAATAATTTTATAGCCTATAATTATTTTGGCACTTTTAATTTAAAGATTACATTTGTTTGAAACTTTCGAGAAATGCCCCGGTGTAATTTTACTGAAATAATAATAATTTGAAAAATTTGTGAAAATTGTTTGTCGTTACCTTCTAAATATAAATACATACGTCTTGTAATGATTATGGTTAAGAAAAAACTCATTGAAAAAAGCTATATATATACAATTTAAGTTTATCGGTGAGTGTATAGACGCTATTACAGTATAATTACTCAAGTAAAATAAAAAAGGGTTAATCCTATAAAATAAAGTCTGGCACATAACGTCTAAATTGTCACCGAGTTTTTTTCTACAAATGTTGTGATTTTTCCTCAGAGTACAACGACCAGTCTAGATTTATTTTATGTCTAAAATATAAACTAAACCTAGATATTATGATAGTGAATTTACTTATTTCTTGAAAAAAAGACCTATATGTTTATACGATGGGTTTTAGCTGATACATCTTGAATAAATTATGTATTAAATTTTAGATTGTGAAACAATATTTTTTAAGGTATTTCTCTTGTATATAGTAAAATATGTATACCATACAATCGAAGAATATAAAAATATTATTAACTATTCGTACGAACCTGTTTCGGTGGCCACACGGCCCAAGACGTCACTCTCGTGTTAGACTAGACTACAAATGATAGGGAAACCCAGGTTAGAGTTCTGGTCGGGTATAGTGAGGATAGTTTTCCCAAATGGTTTTTTAATCTCCCTCCACACAAATGCGGGTATACTTACTTTAAATTTAGCCTTTTCATCGTTTATTCTTTAGCGTAATAAATACATAGGCTTTTTTTTTCAAAGGCCGATGTCTTACTACTCGTTCGGGTTATCCTAAGCTTATGAGCTAATTACGCTAATGGTAAAAAGATTAGGAATGTCAAATTTAGAGGAATTGTATCAGCATTTACGTGGAGGAATAGCTGAAAACTATTAAGTACACCCGACCGTGATTCAAACCTCGTCCCCCCCGCCATCGGTAGTCTAATCTACTGCGAGAGTAGAGCGTTAGACCATGCGGCCCCGAAGTGGATCATATGCGTATTACCTTAAAAGATTACGTTGTTAAAGAAAAAAAACTATTCGTATCTGATATCACACACCTTCAAATTGAAAATATTAAATTATTTCAAGTTATTTTCAGATTGTATTAATCAATAATTAGCTTATTACGATTCTGCATCTGATCATCTACAGCATAACCTTCGAAAAGTCTTTCAAACAGGTTAAAAAAACATTTCTTAAAAAAAACGACATCTAAGAATGTATAAATATGTAAATAAAGCATGTTTGAAGAAATTTTGTTCACTGGGTACTTCACACTGACACGTGCCAATTAGTTGAGATCTTAACAAACATACCGCATACACCTGTGAGATATGGCGGTGCTCTTTTGCTTTAGTGGGGAGAGTTTGTACAACCAATAGACGTTTGAGCTCCGATACTAAAACGAGTCGTTTGAAAAAAAATACCGAACCGACAATAATTGACTTGCTCCTGCCTGCTGTTTTTTTTAAATAGTACAAAGAAGCAGTGTTCTCAATGAAAGAAGAACATAAGATGAGAAAAGAACTGAAAATAAATTTCTTAAGCAAATGCAATCAATATTAGAGATGGGACGTTCGAATTTTAAATATTCTATATGATCACTAAAAAAAACTCTAGCTGTGAAATCACAATTTCTATGTAATTGCTATAGTCAATTATTTAGACTTGTCTAAAGTAGAAAACAGGACATTCTAATTTTATATTGTTAAAAAATAAAATATAAAGGTTCTAAATAAATATAAAACCATCTTAAAATAATTAATCCCCTCATAAAGTACAATTTGTTTTCTTTATAATTATGAAAAATGAGCAGATAAGTCAATATTTAGTCTCACCAAACCTTTTTCATGAGAGCTGATTTTTTTTTTATTAAAAAGGCTTCATTTTATGATAATCGATTATTTTTATTTCATCTTTATTAAAGTTGTAATGTTGTTAAGATTGAGTGATTATTTATATTTTTGACACCAAATAAAATGTTAACATTCGTATTCAAGAGAAAAGAATATTCAACTCTACTTTTATAAATCAAAATCGATCTATTATATGTCTACACACCAGAGGAACTGCTATATTGAATCGATAGTACCTAAATTTGATAGACTTCCCGAAATATTGTTTTTTTCTTAAGTTTTTACAAAACATTTCTTTATCTTATTTGCATGAAAATTACATATTAAAGATTTCACCAAGCAGTGTCTTGCTTAAGATGGTATTTCTTTATTGCCAAGTCATGTTTTTTTTATTGTTTATAATGATTATAAAATATAATTGTGTAACATGACAATAATTTTATAACTAAAGTACAGTCTGATTTATAAAGGAAGGCAAGTTAATGGACTAACTGGTGGAGACATGGAGAATATAAAATTGCGTGGAGGTCAACATTGAGAAGTCATGCAATAAGTGATGGGGATTTCAAAAAATGAAGAGCCACTGAAAATCAAAATTGGAAACTTAGGATTTGGGAAAACATAAATAAGTTCAAATACCTAGGAATTTTGCTGACAAAGGATGCCTACAGCACCAAGGAAATCAACTCAAGGATCGCCATGGCCAAAAAAAACTTTCAACAAGAAGATGCTACTGCTGACCAGCAAGCTGAGTTTGAAACTGAAAAACAAATTGATTAAATGCTACATTTTGGGCATCGCACTGTACGGAGCAATAACTTGGTTTCTTAGAAAGATGGAAAATAAATATTTGGAGAGCTTTGAAATGTGTCGCCGGAGAATACTTGATAAGATCAGGTGGACAGAGAGAGGGATAAATTAAGAAGTCATAAGAAGAGTGGGCGATAAGAGAATAATTTTGGATGTGATTCTTTGATACAAAGCAAACTGTATCGGGCACATCCTTAGGAGGTATTGTCTTCTGCATGACGTCATAGAAGGAAAGAATGAAGGAAATAGGATCTCTTGAAGGAAAGAAGAAAATTCTGGGAGTTCAAGAAGAAGCCAGAGGAAGGGCACATTGGCTAAATTTACTAAAGAAAGAAATTAACCTGTCGTAAAACAGAACACCTAGTTTTCACAATGTGAACACAATGTTTTCCTATGACGAAACACGATTATGGTAGGTACTGTATAAATATATACTGTAAACAGTGGCGGCTCGTAGCTAAAATTAGTGGGGGTGCTGCTCCAGAAAATGTTTAGCCTTTGTTTAAAATTGTGTAAAAAACATGTATAAAAAGAAATTTATTCAGGAAATTGATAAAATCTTAAAAAAAAACTCTTTTACTTACTTTGACTTAAATTGTTACAGTTCGAGCTTGATCAATTCATTTAAAAATGAAATCCATTCTTCTTGTTTTAATTTGCGCAAAAAGTTCAACAATTTTCTCCTTGATCTCTGGATGACAATTGAGGAAATTTTTCTCCATTGAAATTACTGCAGGCGCATTTAGTCTTTCTGTTAAATAAAAGAACTGAAGAAAAATGAATCAAATAGAATAGCTGGAAGCAAAATAATAATCTAATTCTACACTCTTCTACACTTTATCACATTCAAAAATATGGTACACGGTTTTTAAGCACAACACAAGCTGCGAGAGCGACAGTGCTCTCTCTACCCGGCAGTCCCACCTTCCTCCCCACCCCCTCCTATGTGCGCATGCGTACAACAGTCAAACACCCCGTCGCTGGCACTGTGAAGCGCACAGTTCCAAACAAAGATTTTTATATCTTTTTTATAAACTGTGGGATGGTTACTGACGTACTGCCACTAAACTTAAGGAATATATATTGTACTACAAAAATAAATAAAGAATTAAAGAAAAAAGAAATCATTAAAGGTTAATCGATAATATCAAGTGGAAATAGGGGGTGCTACAGTTCCGCAGTGCCTATAGCCAAGCCGCCACTGTCTGTAAATATAAAACTATAGTACATCTTACTTGTTATACATCAACATCTGTCAAATAAATATGTAAACGTTATAATATTTGGCTCACCTGAATACAGAATTAGGTAATTTATTTTGTTTGCAATTGTGGGTGCAGCCTGTAAAATATATTAAACAACACGTATTGACGGATGCATTACTACAAATACATACTACTAACACATAATAGGGTAAAGAAAGACATTTAAACATTCCCAAGTTACATCATCTATTGAAATGAATCTTAGTGCACTTAAACTGGCAACAGCTGCCTGGTGTTAAGACCTATAACCAGCGTTTCGGTAAATAAGAAAGATTTATTTACTTTTGCATGTTATTTGCAATAGAAAAGTTTGTCTAACGTTTTGTTTACTTACATGTTTAAAACCAGCTAACTCATATTTTATTATGATTTCTTAAAAAGTTCAAATGTATTTTATTACCTGACTTGTTATACGTAATATTTCTGTTCCACGAGAGCGGCTAATAGTCTACACATAAGGAGACCGTAACTCCCTCCCGGTAATATATGCCATACGATAAAAAAAAATTAATATAGTCCTACTTTTCATATTTTCTTTCATAAATAATTTTGTTAATGTTATAAAAACTACTTTAAAGTAATCTGATCCATAATAATATTTATTTTTAATAAAATGCCAAAAGCTAGATTTGGGAGAGGTTTTTGGGCTGTATTTTTTAGAGTAACTATTTTAACTTATTACCGCGTCTTACTACCTGTTCAGTTATCACGCAAATATGATCATTTATCTAATGGGTTAGGGATGAGTATAGAAGCATTTTAGAGGGAATCTACCCGCATTTGAATGGAAGAAGTGTTGGAAACCATTGGGGAAATCTACCTTCAGTATATCTGACCGGGATTCGAACACCAATCTCCCCGTCATCAGCAGCCAAATCCAAAACGAGAGTTACGCCTTAAGACGTTTCGGCCAATGAAGCTGATATTATTCGAATTAATATAGCATTAATACTTAAATATATGTATATATATATATATATAAATAAGATCTATCTTTTAATCTACTTGTTTTATACAAAAGACGTCGGTATTAGAAAATAGGGAATTATGTAACTTATTAGTGGTGGTAGTTGAAGATACTAAAATGATACAATTTAGCGTAAATTGATGTAAGACTATTATTTTTATAAAATATAATATTGTTGTAAAATATTATTACTAGCCACTAAAATGTTTATGAGTTATGATTAACAATTTTGTTAGTCCTTAAAACCATATTGCCCCTTCATATATTTTATTTTTTTAATAAATAATATTTTTGTTCAGCCACATTTTGAGGATTTTTCTTTCCAAATCCAAACTTCAGGGATTTTCACGATTGAATGTATTGGCCATCCTTTATTTAAACTATAACGTAAAGGACAAATAGTTAATCAGCTCTTGAGAAATTTCTCTTCGTCTCTCAAATAAATTTTATTACACTATTTGGAAAATTGAAAATGAAATCGTTTGTCCTTTGAGGCGTTTTTCGCTTTACTGAAGTGTAGTCAAGGTGACGTGTTGACTAACGTTGATGCGAAGTTTTATTATAAGGAATATTAAACTGGCACCTTTGAACCATTTGGTGATTGTCAGACGGCTAAAAACAAGTTTATTAAACCTTTGAACAAATACAACCTTGTTATCATCTCATTAATTTAGCACTAAAAAAAATGGGGATGACATGGTTATAGCAAAGGTAAATATTCATTTCAAGCTGGTAACCGAACCTGGATATCTTCATGCAGAAGGCAGATCACTACGAACGATGATATATTTTCTGCGAGTAAATCTATATCTTTTCATTAATAGGTTCAAATTTAATATAGGGTATAATACCTAATACAACGAGTGTAAACTTAGGTGATATTGGTCTCAAGTTCTCTCCCGAGAACCCGATCTTCGTGGGTTCAAGCCCAGCTGAGGTCAACGGATTTCTTTTTTGCGATAAAAATCCGTAGCACAACTTCCTTCGGAAGGGAAGTAAAGCCGTCGGTCCCATGTCGATTGTACGATGTAAAAGATCCCTGTAAGCTAATGTGAATGTTTTCTTTTCCAGCAAAATTGGTAAGCTCTTTCACGCTCACTCGTATACATACATCGGGAAAGGCAGCGAGAAACCATCACAATTTCATAACTTTCCAGGTACATGGGCTTTCTACCAGATGGTACGGACAGCACTAGCCAGCGGAAGGACTGAGTGGCATGTACAGCATCCAGATGTGTGGAAAGCTCACCAAACTGATCTTCAGGTTAATGAGCACACCAAAAGATATGCTAGTATTAGAAGAAGTGAAACCTCATTAGTATATGTAGTGAATATTAAAACCACAGTAGTAGAAAATATAGGGGAGATCACATATTCAAAATAAACCCAAAATCCATCAGGCCGAGATTTAAGGTTCCACTTTATTTGGAAAGTGTTTGAGCTTGACGACTTAAAACTACGTGGCAAGTTATCGTGGAATGAATACACTAAGGCATGTAAATAAGTAGTAAACATGTATACGTGAGTTAATTGATCAAATATAAATGTAGTTACAAAAATATATATTTGTACTTAACTCGGTACTCTTGAGAAAATATAATATTGACCCTACATGTGCAACACATGTCTAAACAGTTTTTATTTTATGTATATATTGAATGATGCAACTTGTGAATGACATCATAACTTTAGCCATTTCTTGATTTTACCTGCATTGTCTCAGCGCTCTCTGCCAATGTGGTTGATTAAACTCTGTTTCATACGGCAGATGCATTCTGAACTGCTACCTGTTCAAAATATTGACATTGTTAAAGGAAATATTTAGAAAAAAATTAAGCAAAGATTATTTTACTAGACACAATTAATAGTCTATTTATTTGAGAATGGGTGACGACAGGAAAATTTACACATCTTTTTTAATCCACATAATAAATGTATTTGAGCTTGATCGTAACTTTACTAAATATGTGTTTGAGAATTAAACTAGTTAATATTAGAAAAAAGGAGAAAGATTGAGATTTAACAAAAATAATAGAGAAGTTAAGCTATAAGTAAAAGGTTAGTAAAAAAAAGTTAAGCTATGTTGAACCACAAAATAATATAATAGTATAATTAAGCTAAAAGCAGTCAATAAGTCTGTAAGTAAGTAAAGGGAAAAGAATGGGTTGAATTATAATGTATATAAAAGGGATTTTGAACTATAAAAAAAAGGAATAGTTAAGCTAGAATAATAATAAGGTTAATTAATAAGTAAAATAAGGATGAGCCATAAGGTATAATATAGAAAAAGAGAAATAGATTGAGTTTTAAGAAAAATATATGTATGTTGAGTTTTGAAAAAAAAATTGAGGTTGAAAGGTAGAAACTTCAAGCTTCAAGATAAAGGTAAGGAATGTTTATTGTTAATGAAAAGGGGAAGAAAGCTTAGCTTTAAGTAAAAGAGCAAAGAGATTTAGTTTTAACAAAAGTGATAAGTAGATAGAGTTGTAAGAATTTTTTTTTAGGAAGATTGAATTTCAAATAAAAATATAATGAGGTTGATTTTTAAGAAAATATATAGGTATTTTGAGTTTTAATAAAAAATTAATAACATTGATTTTAAACCAAAATAAATAGTGATGGTGAGCTTTAAGAAAAATATAAGGATATTGAAACTTAACAAAAAGGGTAGACAGTTTTAATTTTAAGATAAATAGTAAGAATGTTGAGTTTTAAGTAATCAAGTAAGACGGTCGAGATTTAAATAAAAAGATAGAAAGGTTGAAGTTTAAGTACTATGATAGGCAGTTTTGGTTGTAGGTAAAATAAATGATACGAAACTCAGTACGGACTTTCTCGCTCTATTGTTTAAAATTGATATATTTACTCAAAACTCTTAATATATTTGAAACGAAATAATATACACTAGCAAACCCAAGCATATATTGCACTATACCTATGTAAAAAAAATTGAATTCTGGTTTTAAATTTTATAATTTTATTTTTAAACAACTAATGTCCTCATTTGTATGTTTGGACCAATAAAAAAGATCAATATTGGGTCCACAAGGGTCAACACTTCGTATTAAAATTTCGACTTCCGGTTAACATTCTTGACATTTTAAAAGGTGTTGCATATCTTCATGTAATCGCATTGCTATTGATTCCTCATTTATAAATTTTGACTAATAAAAAATGTAAATATTGACTATTGAGTCCAAAATGTAGATAGTAAAAATTTTTGTACAACAATGATCTAAGTGGTTTAAGGAAAAATAACAAACTTTTTAAGAAACTTACTTATATTTAATAACTATATGGCGTTATAGAATTGTTGCGTTAAAATTTGAGTAGTATCTCTTTACAACTAAAGCTCACAAAATTGTATTAATATATTTGCCAATATCTCAGAAACTTTAGTTTTATAAAAATACATTTCAATTAAAAGTTTATTTTTAATAGTACTAAAAGTTTTCAATGATAAGTTATTTAGTATCTCAAATAGTTACAGAGATATGAAAATTTCAGCTTCTGTAAAGTACCATAAAAGTCATTTTCATGGGAAAATGAAAATATACAATTTATTTATAATATTAATTAACGCCTAAATACGAGTTTTAATCAAAATCGTTAGAGCCGATTTTGAGAAAATATATATATTTTTTTCTTTACGCACCTTTATTAAACTACTCTTAATTTTAAGTTTAAACAGACACACAGACGTCATTGCAAAGACCACTTTTTAGGGTTTGGGGAGTCATGAGACGTCGACATCCATCAACCCTTCAGGTTAGAGTTTTTTTAAGGTCGCAATTCTTTACCTTTTGTATTCGAATAGCTAAAAAATATAAATATTGGCGTGTATCTTGAAAGTTTTTGGTTTTATAAAAATATGCTTCAAATAAAATATTTGTATTATAATTATACCTACATATTTGTACTGATAAGTAATTTCATATCTGAAATAGTTTCGGAGATATGATAAAAACTATAATTTATGCATCAGCCCTTAAAGTCATTTTGCCGAAATATTGAGAGTAGCCATTTTGTTTGGAATATTTATAAATATTTAGAAATGAAATTTAATCAAAATCATTAGAGCCAATTTTGTTAAAATCGACTTTATTTTTATCTTTTTGGCCCTTCAGTAATCTAACCCTTAATTTTAGTGTTATATATCCAATTCCGAAAACCCCTCGAGGCAACCCTATGAAAACCCTATATACCAAGGTTTAGCCTGATCGTTTAAATAGTTTAGGTTCTAGTTGGAGGTACAGAAAGACAGACGGAAATTCAAAAACAACTTTTTCGGATTAGGGAGGTTATGAAACGTCGAGATTCATCAAAATATCGATTTCAATTTTTTTTACAATCACAATACTTTCTTTACCTGTAAAATAGCGAGAAAGTAAAAAGAAATGAACGGTTAAGTTGCATGTAAAATAATTGAGCTATTGAATTATAAGGAAAGGTGCCATTAATTTTCCCGCAATGAAAGAAATCTCACTGTATGGACGATCAAATAACATCCTATTGAATCAAATTCAATCACGTTAACGTATATTTTAACATCCCAATCCCAACAGTGTCAGTTTTACACTCCATTTATCCTAAAATATAGCAGCCCTCTTACTCTGGTCGAATACTCTATCTTATAAGCTACGTCAATGGGTAGATAATCAAGATAATCTTGCAAATTTTTCAAGATAGTCGAATCGTACGATACTAAAAAGTACTGGTTTTGATTTTCTGGTGCTAAATAGCCAAACTTGTTTTCCTATCTGCTTGTTAGTGGGTACAAACTTGGATCCAAACCAAAGTTTGAAAACAATGCTATTTTTATGTCAATATTCCATATGCAAATTTGTATTCATAGTGGTGTATAAATAAATATGAATACTATTTTTGTGCATATATGAGATTATTTCCAAATATTTGACAAATTCCTTTTTTTTTCAATAAATGTAGCTTAACAACTTTCAAATGCCGGCAACTCATTATAGAAACAAAACGTCACCAAAAGAATGAGTGATTTTATAAGATAAGCAAAAGATATCTAATAATTAAGATCCTGTTTACTTTCTCAAGATCCCTTGGAGAGAGAATTATTGTGGTCGTTAAAAAAAATGAGTTCGAGATCTTGATTGTTGTCGACGTTCCATGATGAACTGGAAAAAGTGGTCTATTCGATGTGGTATTTCTGTTTGTCTGTTTGTGTATTTGTATCTTGACTTAAGAGTCTAAACCATTTTACCGATTGCCTCATAGTTTGGTACGTATGGTATCAATAATGTTCATCAGAGGGCTTGTTAGTAATTATCATATATCTAAACCTAAAATTAAGGTTATTTTACTCAAGGAAGAAAATTAATGAAATTGATTTTCTCGAAAGTGGTTTTAGCTATTTTTTATTAAAATTCATCTAAAAGAGCTGTTTGAAATTATAAATTAAATGGCACGTCTCATTTTTTCTTAAAAATGACTTGGAAGGTAATTTAAATAAGTGAATGTCCCCAATATGATATTTTCTTGCCTCTCTGAGATTTTAAATAACTTATGCAAAGTTATAGTAATATTACAAATAAAACGCCTTCACCTGAAATATTTTTTATAAAACCAATAATTTCTCAGCTACTCGTAAAAGCAAATACGCATATTTAGACCAGCAAAAGAACCCATCGTTGCCCGTAATAACCACGCATTGAATTGACTTGTTACCCTGGGCAATGCTTTTCTTTGCTTCAAATAGACAGAATAAAAATCTCATTTTATTTCTTCCAATCGAGTTTCTAGTCAGTTAAAATAAATAGATTAAAGTTTCAGCTTTCAGGTGTACATTTTAGTGCATAGGTGCTACTAATTTTAAAATTTCAGTTCACTGCGTGCGGTAGATACCGCGCAACTATCATGACAGGCAAACTCCTCATAGTATTAATTTTTAAATGACTTTTGGGGAATGGGAAATTGATGGTTATGCTCTTTGGTGGGTAAATATGTTGTTTTTTTCTCAATATGTTTTTGTAATTGTGTTTATAAATTCATGTGTGTGCTCTTTGGTAGAATGTGATGCTATTTTTTTTCATTATGTTTCTGCAACAATTAATATTATTTCGTTTCACATATCGTTCCAGTATTAGGTAAACATCTCAATTTTTAATCAAAGGAGAAAGACGGTCTGTGTAGTACACCGTAACATTAATTTTATTTAATGAGGAAAAATTCGAGTTACATAAAATTGCCCTAAATCATTCCTAGAAATGGTATTTAAACTCATTAAAAAAAACATAAACATGGCCTGTGTTTTATAATATAGGGTAGCATTGGTCTCTTTACCAATATCAGTAAATTTCTATTAAATTTTTATTGCAACTCACGTTTCAATAATGTGAATCTTAAACATGTTGATTAGAAGAGTGTAACAAAAAATATATGTATTGCGATTATGTTTCTATTTTGACGTCAGAATGAAAGATATGGGAGGAAATACCAAAGTAGAATTATTATAATTACATTTATTAAATTATATTATCATGTCTAATATTAGTACCTAACCATGATAAGATTTCCTATATTAATATTTCACTCTTATTCGGCACTTTTTCTAGCTACGAGATTGAAACATTATCTACATTATTCTTGAATAATTCAAATATTGGTCAAATAACATAACATAAATTGATTTGTATTCCCAAATGGTTGTTTGTGTATGTGTATATATACAAATTCTTAATATTAATTAATACATTTATATATATACGATTATGTTTGTAAACCTATCCATACCTATAACAAATTAGATTTTTCATTTTAAAATGGATTGTTGAGATCCTTCATTTAACAAGTAGATAAATAATTCGTTAAACCATGTGTATGTAGAAGTGAAAGAGGGTAAGAATAAACTGTGGATAAACAATAAGACTATCAGTGCGAGTCAAGGTGCACCCCGTCATACTCTCCTTCTGGAGTATCCGCAGAGTTTTACCACTGGAGTAAGGATAAGGAAGATAGATTTAGAGTAGTTATTGCTACGTTTGGCTGAAGAGAAAAGCCCCAATTAGTTCACCAGGACGTTATTTGAACCTGAACACGGGGTGATCCATGGTAACTCAAAGGTAGAGCACTGACGAGCTTCTTATATGGGACCTGAGGGTGGATTTCATCGTTTCCCTCCTTCACTCGCCCGAAATAAACTCCTTAGGCTGGACATAACATTAAGAATGATCATGTAATTGCTACTAGTAAGTCCCACAAGAGCCCGCTGAGGAAGACGTAGGATCTTATTCATTTTTGTGCTAGGAATTGTTGCAAATACATATTTTTGAATAGAAAATAGAATAACTTGAAGACAATCAATCATTAGCACGCTAAGTTAAAAGTCCTGGGCTTGATTCCCGTGTCCAGGTGTAATGTTTAAATGTACTCTAATACGATTCAAATACCCCTGATTTCCGTCATTATAATAGTTCCCTTTTCATACATAGCCTATATATATATACATACCGAATCACGTCGTTCCCTTATGGTGTAGGCCAGAAACTGTGCATGTAGCTAAAATTACAAATCCGTACTTAATCCATTCCATCCTCACTAACTTTCTCCGCACTTATCTATCCTTACATACTCTCTTCGCTTCAAAAACATCCATACACCGAGTCATAAATACTCTTTTATTCTTAAAACTCTGAATGTTTCTCTTTTTCATACATTCGTCTACAACATCCAGCCGCGTCTTATATGGCCTACCCCTTCCTTTTGATCCACACACTCCACCTTCATACATTTGCTTCCTCACTCGATCCACACTCATCTTCTCAACATGTCCAAACCGACGTAAGACGCTTCTTTCACATTTACATGTTTGATTCCCTTTCATTCCCACTCATTACTGTCTTCCGTTCTTTACCTAACCGTTTTAGTAATAAGAGAGCGTGCTCATGTTCGAAAAGTATAAGAGAAAATATCAGGAAGAAATAAACAGACCAGCAGCTTGAGCTCATTGACTACACTGAATATTATCATCGCTGAGGGAACTACATGGTTACTATTGGGAAACAGCCTTGAAATTCTCTAGTTTTTGTGTGGTCAATCTCTCTTCAAATACAGGACAAGTAGAGATTGTCAATAGCTCTTTTTTACCCCATAATACCACCTTCTGACTTAAATAAGAAAGAGTAGATTTGACAACAGTTAAGTGAGAGAAAGCCCAGATAAAAATTTCTCCATAAGACCTGCAATTCCCCCAGCAAATATATTAGGTTAATCCGTTCAAGTGAGGGAATAAAGCCATAAGATTTCATTATTTGGGAAAAAGGGGAATTTAATAACTTTATGTTTGAGAAGAACTTTGAAATTTGGTACTGAGGAAGACTTGAGGAGATCAAGTGGACATAAAGGGTGACAAATGAAGAAATCTTAATTTGATCGTGTGATAAAAGGACCATTTTGGATGTGATAATTCGACACAAATCAAACTGGATCAGACACATCCTTAGGAGGGACTGTCTTCTGCACGAAGTCAGAGAAGACAAAGTTGAATGAAAGAGGAGCTTAGGAAGAAGGAGGATTCAAATATTGGGTGACTTGAAGTAAAGAAAAAAATTCTGGGAGCTGAAGGAGTAGGCAGAAGACAAGGCGCATTGATGGTCTAAATTTACTGACAAAAGGAAGTGACCTGTCGAAATACAAAACACCTAATAATAATGATTAAGAACTATACCCACACAATACGTTGACTCTAAATTGATCAACACCACAAAATGATAAAAGTGACTCCCATACCTTATACCTGAAGGACATAGACCAAGCGTTCTACTAAGTCAACCCACACATGTTTTGAGTGCATCTCTGATATAAACCATACAATCGAATAGCCTCCAGAAATCATGAATCATTTCTCCGAGAATACCCACAACATGAACTATTTATTATGGGTGCTTCTTACAACCTACCTACTTATTATGTGTGTGACAAGGACGAATGTGTAACAATAAAGTAATGCAGTGGTTCTTAACAATGAGATCAGCTTTTTTTTTATAAAAGAAAGTAACATTAGTAATGTGTTAATCGCCCACCAATTTGTCTCAGAATCAGTGTAAAGAGTGTGATTTAATCATGTGATATTATGAGGAGCCTTTACTCTTTTTTTTTTCATTTGAACTAGAGGTTGTTTCTTTGTTTGAATATGTAATAATGCTCGTAAAAGAGCTGTCAACTTTATTGGGTTGAATCATACTTCTGTGGGAAGTGGGGCGTGTCCATTCCTATTGTCTTAGAACTGGTGTCTTAAAACATTTGGTCTCCGTGACTCTTTCTCTCAGAGTATTTTTCAAATCCCAGGTCTCGTTTCAACGAATGACGGACCCACTTCGGTAGCCACATGGTCTAAGGCGACACTATCACACCTCCGAAAATGGGGTGAACGAGGTTCGAGTCTCGGTCGGGTGAACTGAGGGTGATTTTTTTCCAAAATGGCTTCCCACTCTACCTCTACGCAAATACGGTTACACCTCCTTTAAATATAGCCTTACTAAGCTTTAAAAATATTAGTGTAATTAGTATAATCAGGATAGGTAGTAAGACGAGCTGCTAAAAAAACCTGACGGTGGCCGCTAAAGTTGGTTCAAGCGGTCTTGAATTTAAGAAGAGATTTAATGGAACGCGAACCCGATTCGGTGGCCGCGTGGTCTGATGTGCTAATATCGTGTTGGACTAGACTGTTAAAGATGGGGGAGATCCGTGTTCGATCCCGGTTGGGTGCAATGAGGGTTGATTTTCACTCTTATTCCACACAATTTCAGTCGCACTTCATCTAAATTAAGCCTCCCTAACCCATTAATGTAACTAGTACATAGCCGTATAACCTGAACAGGTAGTAAAACGCGGTGCTACAAAAAATAAAATGTGAACTAAGGTCAGTATTCTCGCAGTTTTTAAATAAAAAATAAATTTCTGTGCATAATTTTATTACAATTGACTATACGTTATAATCTCTATAGTATCTGTCATAGACATATTGGAAATTGATAAAAAAAAATCTTGCTCCATTTAAGGGACTTATCATTAAATTCCATTATGTTCATGACGGATATTCAAGAGCATTGTTGATATTACTATGTGTAACAAATTAAACTAAACGTATCCACTGAAGCAATATTGTATTAATTTCGCCCCCTCACCCCCCCTCCCAAAATTCTATAAAAACTGTTAACCTTAAATCGCGTCCCCCATCCACCCTTAACTTAACGGAGACTTCTTGTCCTATAAATTAAATATATTTTCCCCTCCCCCCTCGGACCTATAATACACTAGCACTGTTGCCAACGAACCCGCTATTGAAATCGTTATAGTAATTGACCATTCCGTAAGAAATGGTCCAAGAGTATTGAAATATCTGACCTATGGTTTGAGCGCCACAAATTTTCCCGTCTCCGAACCATCCTCCTTGTGAACAACAATAGTCCACACCGAGAGCCGCATGACACCAATTCCCTCTATTTAGAGTCCCTCCCCCCCGTTATCATATGCATTTTATTGATGAGGGCAGGATGGGGGAGGGGGGAGATATTGGTGGGGAAGAGAACCGCTTATTGTACGTTACAAAACTATGAAACAAATGGTACTTACCCTTTTTAAAAAATAGTCTTAACCACAATTTAGTTTTCTACTTCTTACCAAAACGTTTATAGAAAGCAATAAAAGGCGGGGGAGGTGTGTGTGTGTGTAAGGACAGCCTCAAAGAAAGGTAAGGGGGAAAGCGGGTGTTGGAGAGAGAAGATGGTTGGGGGG
>CABFOW010004212.1:49167-59949 GCA_902141385.1 Timema californicum
GGGGGGGGGGGGGGGGGGGAACAACGTGCTTGAAAATCACGTAGGAAATTTAAATTGCTATCTCATCAGTTTGGGAACGTGACAAATTGCTTGAAAGCAAGCCTGCTAAGTACGTCTATCTGCTAAGACTCTTTGAATACATGTACCATATTATAGTGGCATGACTTTTCTCGCGCAAGTCGGCTGCGTTGCTTTGTTGACCAAGTGGAAGAGTGGTCTATGTAGCTAAACCTATACTTGCACTGAATTCAAAATTATTTTGTTTTAATATAACTGAGGAAATCATTAATATAGTTATATTAATTTCAAATGAATACCGTTTAATAATTTAAGAATAAATGTTCTTTATTAATTTTTTTTTCCTATTTAATGTTGATGAGGGTTGATTAAAAATCAACGTTAAAAAAACTTCTTTATTCTATCCTCCGCGTTTCACAGCCCACTAGGTCCATAGGAATGTATATGAATTATTATAATAGGATAAGTATGAAGAGGGTAGAATCTTAGAGGAAATATACCCGCATTTCATTTAATACCTCGACCTTCCCATCACCAGAAAACCAGACTAAATGAATTTAATATTTGGACAACGTGCCCAACTTTTTCAGGTGTTTTCTAAATTGAGTTTTAATAAATTTTGTAAAACAATTTATTATTAGTTTAAAATTAGTAACACTTTTTGAACCAAACAAGTTTCAAGATTATTATTATTATTATTATTGAAACATTCAAAATGTAATGTTTATAACATAAATTTAATCATAAATAAAATTCTATAAATTACCAAGTAGATCAATTATTTTATCTAGCATAACAGCTCCCACCCTTTTTTCCAGCATCACGTGCGGTTATATGTACCTGTATTAACTAATCTAACGTGTGAAAGATAAGTAAGGTCGAATTTAGAGGAAGTGTACTCACATTTGCATGGATTAAGAATGAAAAATAATTAATCAAAGCCACACTCAGTACAGCTGACTGGAATTTGAACCTACTTTATTGGCAGTTCAGTCTATTGTAAGAGTGACGCCTAAGTGCCAGGAGGGGGGAAACCTTTTGGCAAGGGAAGTCCACGGATTCCTCATGTAAAGTATTTTTTTTTGCCAAAATAAGTGCGTCAACCATTCATAGATTGATAAGAGCTGTTGATTTTCCAATATTATTCTTTAAAAATAGCATTTAAAAAAAATATATATTATTGATCAAAATACTGCCGTTCGATAATGTCTGATTTATAAACGCTGAAACATATTTGTCAAAATATGTGAGAAGGTCACAAGCAATCCATCCGTGTCTGAAACTATTCTACCCTGAAGCGAGTGAGATATTAATTATTCGGAGTTAATTTATAGTCTGGTTCCTTTCAGTTGCTCATAGACCTAATTTGACTTAACCCCTGTACAGTATTAAGAATCAAATAGCCAAAGTTATTATATTTGTTTCAATACGGATTTAGCCGCATCTAGATATCATAGTCTGAAAATTGAAAAATGACGTAATGATATAATTAATCCACTTACTACCTTCTTGTGTAAAAAGTATCAGCCAAACGCTGATGCGTCCGTTAGCATTATGGAGCCATGTTGCGGACCTCAGTACTGCACAAATAAGTATCCTTGTGACGAGTGAATAAGAAGGTAGTGTTTCGAACCCAGCCGTAGATATAAATAAAAACCCATCTTGTACCCTTGTCGGCGAACACTAACGCTTTGCGCAGCTGCAGTCCCGCCGAAATGAAGACCGAAGTAATCGTTTCGTGCCGGAGTCGCAGAGTCAAAAGAGGAGCAAGGGTCATAATCGAAGGTGGAAAGATCCTAATAAAGGGCTTGAGGCAGGGAATAAAAGAGGGGGGGTGGGGCAACACAGAAGAGACAATGGCGAACGGTAACTTTCTTGAATTTAAAAAAAAATAACTTATCAAGAGGTCGAGTGCGACATCCGGGGAAGATGTTTTCGGTGTTGGTATTTTCTCGCAGATGATCGATGAGGTGTCAATCAGGTGGAGGACGCAAGGGAATGCCGATTTCACGCTATTATCGCTATGTGATTCATAAATTCTTCTCTAAGTGAGAATAACGTTGAAAAGGTCGAGTTATTGTTCCGGGTAGTAATAGTAATAATATGCCTCTTATGAAGCTAAGATGTATTCTAATGTTCTCATATTATTTCATTTTTAGTGGTACGTTTTAACACATTATTACTTTCTGACCTCGACTAAAAAACTATTTTAGCTGAGATAGCACGTTGAGTAGGAGGAATTTCAAGCAAGAAGATGGAGTACCAACCCCCTACTCCTTGATGCTAACTGGTCAGGAAAGCGACTGTTTAGGTCAAGAGTTTTTTTTTCTATTCCTTTGAGGCTGTTTAGGTCAAGAGTTTTTTTTTCTATTCCTTTGAAACCCAATTCGGAGGCCCTACTCTTGAAGTAGACTAGACTACCGGTGAAGGGGAGATCGAGGTTAGAATCTCAGTCGGGTACTAAGGGTGAGTTTTCAAAATGGTGTTCCACTTTCCCTCCACGGAAATGTGGGTATACTTCTTCTAAATATAACCTTTCTAAGCCCTAAAACCATTAACGTAGTAAACGTATGGCCTGAACTTGTAGTAAGACTCTGTACTCAGATAAAACCTTATTTATTACGAGTCCAATATCTCCTAGTTTTTTTTTTATAGGGTAGAATGAGTAAAGAAGAATCTCGTTTACCGTGTAGTGTGTACCCTTCGTTTACCTTGCATTATTCCACTATGGTATTGCTTTTAAGACAGGGACATGGCGTAATCCGTCAAGGTAAGACTGCTACCTTTTAGGGTAAATGGAAGATACCAACATTTGCGTGAAGAGATTGAGGGAGTTTTTAGGAGAGAGAAAACACTCTCATAATACGCAACCCTGATTCAAACCCCCTTCACAATCAATCTTGTCGGCTGCGGGAGTGGCATCTTATAGTCATATTTATAGTAAGGTCTCGGGAGTCAACGAACAACAAGCGCTTAAGGTCATGTGGAGAATCAGCTGAGTTCCAAATATTGACGATGTGACCACCAACACCCCTACCAAGACAACCGATGATAATTTTAATCCACTCTTGGACTCACATTTTCTTCTACTGATAGTGTATATGAATTTATTTATTTTATCACCACGTCTTGGTACTTGTTTGAAGTTTAGGCATATGTGCTAATTACACTTATGTGTTAGCAATGAGGAAGGTTGAATTCAGAGGAAGTATACCCACATTTGAGTGGTGAAAGAGTGTAAAACAAATTTTAAAATAAACACCCTCAATACAGCTGACAGGGATTCAAACCATTATTATCCCTGTCCTCAGCAGCCAGTATATAGCGAGAGTGACGTCCTAGTCCATGCGTTCACCGGAACGGGTAGGACAAAATGTTATTGACCTAAACTATTCACCACAATGAGAAGAAGGTAAGTTGGTAAAACTTAATTAAATACACCGAGATATAACTTGAAATATGGCTTTAAAAAAACAATAATATCAAAATATATCTCGGGATATCTGTTGGCTCAAAGTAGATCAAAATACCGTTGCTGCCAACCCCATCAAGTATTATACTCATATTCACACACAGAGTACTCCCACTAATCTCAAAATAATTCAAAACGTTGAATGATTCTTTTTTTTCTCTTTTTATTTATCCACTTCGGTGGCGTAGTTAGCTAACGTGCTTGACGTGTTTCTCCGTCGGGTGAACTGGGGGTGGCTTTTCCTAAATGGTTTTCCACTCTCCCTCCACGCAAGTGCGGGTTCACTTCCTCTAAATTCAACCTTCCCAATTCCTAATTCACTAGCTTAATTAGTACTTAAGTGTATAACCTGAACGGGCAGTAAGACGCGATGCTAAATAAATTTAAAAAATATTTGTCGCCGCGTACGTACGGGTTGTACTCATATGAGCTAATAACGCTAATGTGGTAAGGGTGAGGTAGTTGGAATTTTGAGGATATGTTCCTGAATTTGCGTTAGAGAGAGAGAGAGTGGAAAATTTTTTGGTAAAAAATACCCTCAAAATAACTGACCGGAATTTGAACCCCGATCTCTCCGTTATCGGCAGTAAGTTTTATTACGGGAATGATGCCTTGGACCATTTGACCATTGTGGATGGTTCTATATGATGGGAGGGTCAACATTTAGAAAAAAAATTCATTGGATTTTATTTTTATCGCCACGCCTTACTACCTTTTCAGGTTATAGTTATTTATGATTATCTAATGGGTTAAGGATGAGGAAGGCCCGATTTTCCCGTCATCAACAGACGAGAGCAACGCCTTAGACCACTTGGCTACTGAAAGTGGGTTATTATCTGTTCTTTATTTTACTAATAGGTTTCATAATTACATTTATTTGAAACTCATAATAACTAATCCACTGCAACAGGATGAAAAGATTAGTTTAAACTAAATTGCCTCCCCATAAGTGTAAATATGCGGAAATCCTGAATGGATACTAAGATAAAATGTACACAAATGAAGGCAAAATAGATTTTTAAAAACTACACTTATTTTAAAAAAAAATTTCTTCACTGCCTCACTGGCCCAGTTTCATGGTTCGACTTAGTACATCTCAAGTGCGATGCTACACTAAATACAGGATGACACCTATTTAAACCAGAATTTAATGGGCCAGTTTTATGGTCAGACTTAGTAAACCTCAAGTGGGGTGTTATATTAAAAACAGGAAGACACCTACCTTGATCAGATTGCGAAACTGGCCCATTCCATTCGAGTTTAGATAGGTGTCCTCCACCACCTCCAGCACCACACTTGAGGCATACTAAGGGCCAGTTTCATAGTCAAATTTAGTACGCCTCAAGTGCGGTGCTACACTAAGTACAAGATGACACCTACCTAAACTCGAATGGAATGGGCCGTTCTCGCATAGGAAACTGGCCCGTTCCATTCTGGTTTAGGTAGGTGTCGTACTTGTACTTAGAGTATTGCCGCACTTGAGGAGTACTAAATTTGACTATGAAACTGGCCCTTAGTCTGACACCGAAAATAGCCCTACAGTATTCGTTCAAGCTATATTTATGAGGTAGAGAGGATAGGTGTGTTAATCTAGAAGAAATGTACCCGAATTCTCGTGGAGGTTAATCGTTTAGGGGAAAAAACTACCAGGCCGAGATCCCCAAATACCGACCTCCCCATTCCCGGAAAACTATACTAAATCAGCCTTGTCATCTAGACTAGTGGTATTCAACCGGGGGGTATGTATCATTAAAATTATAATTATGTATATACACCTATCATTTAAATCTTATTATCCAATACATTAATTTGAATTAAATTTANTTATGTATATACACCTATCATTTAAATCTTATTATCCAATACATTAATTTGAATTAAATTTATTTTAAATAAATTATAGAATATTTATAGTTTAAACTGTGCAACAAAACCTTTGTATGATATAAAGCTATATATGAATAATATATGTGAGAAAATGCGAAGTAAAGAGGCCGAATACCCCTGTTTGTAGGCCATATGCTCAGCAGTGTTGATCTTATTGCCCTTGATTTTTGCCTTCGCCTTGACAATGAACGAACACGGTCCAAGAAACTGCTCCGTATGACTCAAGTCTTGGCAGACGAGGAGGTGTAGGTTACATTATATCACTGTCTAATTTAAACCCGACCATGACGTCATCTTTCCCACAGACACACGCATTTAGTTCATTTACATCTCTGAAACAAACTCGTACACCCTGCATTGTTCTCCATAGAAAAGGGGGAAGGGGGGGGTTAATTGATGTTAGGCTTCGCTTTTGGACAAGACCATTTGATTTACATATCTTGAAAGTAAATGTCATAAATTATTATTATTATTAGCACCGCGTTTTACTACCCGTTCTAATGTGCAATGGCAGGGTGACTGAGATGAAATGGAGGACCTACATTTTAACGTGGAATCCGAACCACGGTGGAGGCCTGTCATTCCACACATTCACAAGTTGTGATTAATACACGTCTTGTCAGAGGATGAAGGAAGGGTTTAGTAATCAGATAAATGTGTGCCGGGACCGAAGATTGAACCCCGGACCCCAAGCACAGAAGTCCGACACCTAACCCCTAGACCACCAGGTCACCTAAGTCATAAATTAAAATGTGTTTGTAGCATGTGAGTAGGTTACATAATGATTAGTTACATACCCTGTATTCGTCACAGGACAATGTTAGGGCACCCGCTTCGGTTTGTATTATGATATAAGACGCTACACTCGCAATAGACTATACTGCCAGTTACGAGGAGATTTTGGTTCGATCCCGGCCGGGAGTACTAAAGATGGTTTTCACATTCTTTATCCAAGCAAATGATGGTAGACTTCCTCTAATCAATATTCCTCACCTCTAACCCGTTATCGTAATTAATACATAAGTTTATTACCCGAATGGGTGATAAGACGCGGTGCTGAAGAAATTTTTTAGGGTAGTAAAATCTCGTAGATTACAGTGGGCAGGACCAACAGAGCGAATGGGAGAATCTAGAACCTTGTTCAGGGTATTGACTGATGAACCCAATGGGAAGAGACCATTAGGAAGGCCTGGTGCATCCATGACCTGAAAGAGATATGTTGTAATGAGATGGACTGGATAGAACTAGCTCAAGATAGGGATAGGATGTAGTGAGGTTGACTGGACATTAATTGCTTGTTATAGGGATAGGGTGCCATGAGGGTGACTGTATAGAACTGGCTCAAGATAGGGATAGGATGTGGTGAGGTTGACTGGACATTAATTGCTTGCTATAGGGATAGGGTGCCATGAGGGTGCCATGAGGGTGCCATGAGGGTGACTGTATAGAACTGGGTCAAGATATGGATAGGATGTAATGAGCTGTACTGGATAGGACCAGTTTAAAAAAGGGATAGTTGGCGTAAATTTTTTTTAACTTGGCAAAGAAGTCTATATTTTCCAATTTCATAGAGAAAGTAAGTTAAAGTATGAACGAATATAATAATAGGCTTACGTCTAAGTCTAAGCCCTAAGGAATTGTTAAACCTTTAGAAAAAAGAAAATATATTTTATTTTATTAACATAAGTAATCCTGAATGTGTAAAATGGATATAAGTTTTGATTTGATAAGTTGTGTAAATTATACAAATTGTCACATTTGTATTTCAAAATATAGCTTAGAATAATTCATTTATAATTCCTTAAAACATTTCAGATAATGTTGCAAAAAAATCCCACATCAAACACCTATTTTCAGTACCCACGTTGGTGAGCACTCGGTCTAAATGTAATGTTCATTTAGTCTTGATTTTCGGTGAAAGAGAGGTCAGAGTTAGAATTCTGGCTGGATTTACTGAGGGTACTTTTTCTTAAATGGTTTCTTAATTTATACAAAGGCAAATTCAGGTACGTTTAATTGCAATTCTAACTAATTCATATATACCAAATTATTGTTATATATAATCATGAGAAACTAACACTTGAAATATTCAAAATGAGTCGTCGGTGAATGGAAAGGGGAGGAGGATGCACGAAGAAAACCCTTTTAAGTTGAGATGTAAAATATTCTGAAGCTACATTTTGAAACATCCAATTTTTAATTTGTTATGCCTAAATGGGATAATCCCTCTATCCGCTAATTAAATTTCAGCTTTCCTTCTTATTTAAAAGAGGTTTAGATATTTATGGACGCACTTTTACATATTAATACATACACATATATATACATGCATGCATACACAAATACACACACACACACACATACAAACTTTCTGTTTGATATAGTATACATAGATGATCTATTCTGGAGAAAATATGATGGAGTCCTATTTTCATAGGAAGACAAATGACAGAAAATATACTGGCTCTATTTTAAATTATTCATACATCATGTCATGTGATAATCAGACGTCACTTTTGATGGATAATATAAATATATATCAAATAATGTTCATAATATAATAAAATAATATCAATGTTTGACGCAAAAATATGTTTATAGTTTCTAAAAGTGCTTTCCTTTAAAAATTTGACTTTACAAATATGATAACATGAAAATGATTAATCAGATAAGTTAAATGCTGAGGCCCGCTTCGGTGCCAGCATGGTCTAAGGCGTCACTCTAGCTTTACTGCCTATGTCAGGGAAAACGGGGTTTGAATCCCGGTCGGTTTTATTGAGGATGGTTTTCCTTAAATTGTTTTACACTGTTCAGACGTGTAAATGTGGATACACTTCCTTTAAATCCAACCTCTCTCATCCCTAACTCATTTATATATAGCTTGAACAGGTAGTGAAAGGCGGTGCTAAAAAAAATTCATTGAGTTCGTATTCTTAAAATTATTTACCGGAATACTGTGTTCAATTAAATATTAACGGCTTAAAAAAGCTAGAATTTGTGAACTATTGCTGAATTGACAGCCAGGAATTTCTAAGTTGTGTATTTCATAAAGTTAAAATATATTTAAACTCTTAAAAATTATATTCGTTCAGAATATATACATTGAATACCTCTAGTAAAAATATGTAACTGGATATAATAATGGCGTTAGCTCGTTCTTGTTCTAAGAGTAAGCTGTGGTTTATGAGTCTATCTTTTATATAATTTGTCTTTGTCGTAGCCAACCTTTTATAAGAGGACAGTTAGGGGAGAACTCTAGTAAGATTACAAACTTTTTAAGTCACATATGTTGCTTGGGTGTTTTGGTATCACATTGTATAATTATTACTTAGAATATCACAGTGAAGTGTGATTCACACATTCGCCGAAACTATATCTTGTTTGAATAATCGATAACACCTAGCAAAACGTATAGTGTATGTCAAACAGTTTTTACTGCTTGAGTAGCCTATAAAACAACACCTAATGGAACTAAGAATGTAAAGTAACCATTAATTTTTCTTTAGAACTAAGAATAACTTTATCTTAACCCATATTGCTTTTTAGATAAAACCAAAACATTTTTATCGTTAACAAATTTCATCTTTTATAATATTATCAACATTCTTATTTCTAATTTTAAAATTCTATGGCACGTATTACTATTGAAATACCAAGGTATCGCCTCTGTATTTTCTTTTTTAGTGCCACGAGCCGAACTGATCGGCTCCGCCTACTATCGCTAAAAGTGACATGAACCTATCTGATCGGCTCCATCTACTATCGCTAAAAGTGACATGAACCTATCTGATCGCCTCCATCTACTATCGCTAAAAGTGACACGAACCTATCTGATCGGCTCCATCTACTATCGCTAAAAGTGACATGAACCTATCATGATCGGCTCCATCTACTATCGCTAAAAGTGCCACGAGCCGATCTGATCGCCTAAATCTACTATCGCTAAAAGTGCCACGAGCCGATCTGATCGCCTAAATCTACTATCGCTAAAAGTGCCACGAGCCTATCTGATCACCTCCATCTACTATCGCTAAAAGTGACACGAACCTATCTGATCGGCTCCATCTACTATCGCTAAAAGTGACATGAACCTATCATCTACTATCGCTAAAAGTGCCACGAGCTGATCTGATCGCCTCCATCTACTATCGCTAAAAGTGGCATGAACCTATCTGATCGGCTCCATCTACTATCGCTAAAAGTGCCATGAGCCGATCTGATCGGTTTCACCTATTACCGTTAAAAGTGCCAGAGCCGATGAGGTCGGCTCTCCAGATTTGAGCTAGTTCTTTCTTTATCTGATAGATAGTGTAGTAGAGTAGTATAGAACATTTCCATCTCCAATTTTATGTAAAGTTGGCAACAAGAATCAACCGTAAATAGTTATTGGAATAGGGAGTTTAGTAAATTTACAGTGGGACGGTCATGTAATCAATGTGCTAGGTGCAACGCCGGTTTACGTACGAACTGCATGGTAAAACATAAGTGTGGCCCACACTCATACTGATGTAAATAAATAAATACTTTGGAAATGTACGGGTTAGGTTACCGAGTTGGAAAAAAACATAGAATTCAGCTTCTCATTAGATAGAGTTTATATAATATTTTTTAGATATGAAATTATTTATTACAAGAGGTTTATTGGAAAACGCATTCATTATGTGTAGGCCTAAATATTTATTCATTAGATAAACAATATAATATATCTTGCTGTAAGGTAAGCAATACGACCCAAAAATAGCTAACGTAGGATATCAAATAAAAGTTTCTGTAATTACTATTTATAATCATATATATTCAAAACTTTATTTTCTTGTATAAAACTAAACGCAATACAGCAAAATAATATTAAAAAATATATATAATATTTTTTCGAAATATGTTAGTTAGCATTATTTTTGAAAAAATTGTCTTAGAAACTAAATACTTTTAATTAAATTGTGTTAATTTATTATTATTAAAGAACAGCACATACGGATTAAAATGATAGAATAATCAAAATAATCGCTTCATAAATAAAGGTTTGTCGAGTTTTCTTGCTAACCCTTACAAAAATGAGGAAATAGCTGTGATATTCTTCGCACACAAAAACTAACAGGTCTCTGGCATTCTAAGCCCACAAATTTTGGATTAAGCGTGGCACTAAAAGAGTTTAAAAAAAGGAGATTGGTGTGATGCATTGCAACTGAGGTTGCGTTCTTTTTTCCTTAAGGGGATGGGATAATGCTGCTTTTTAGATCACCAGCTTCGAGGAACATTCAACTCTCTTTATCTCATTTATGTTGATTTGTCGGGACTTTGGTAGCCTTGCAAGTTTTCTTTGCCTCATTTTCAGGGGTTCATCGGGACTTTATTAGCCTTGCTAGTTTGCTTTGTCTCATTTTCAGGGGTTCATCGGGACTCTG